>ML810465.1:43431-55880 GCA_009831015.1 Picea engelmannii
CTCACCAAGGTGACGAAAAGGATGCAACAGGTGGGATTATGTCTATGCCATGAAATCTATTGTATCCACTCTTTTCCATGTGATAGCTTTCCCTCACAATGGAAGAATTGTGACTATTGATCAACTTTCATTCCTCGACCCCGACAGGGTTACCTCCCTAAGTGGTTCTTATATGAAAAAAATATCGCCCCCACCGCATGTCAATTGTGTGGCGTTGTCTCCCATGATTTCAAATTCTGATGCTTTGGAGTCGGTAGTTGACATGGTGATTTATTCGGTAGGGTTATTGGAGCCTGGTCTCCTTACCCCTGTCATGACCCTCGACATGTGTTCCTTCCAGAGTGATTCTCTTCCATACGGTGAAGATCTCTTGGAAGCCCTGAGTGAGTTTTGTCCCTTGACATGGTACCCTTCCAGAGCATTATCCTCTTGGAAGCCATGATCAAGAACCAACCACGAGCATAGTTTCTCTTCTCTGTGGCAAGCTCGTTAAAAAATGAAACAGAGGTCCTGAGCATAGTTCTTTTCCTGTGTATAACTCGTTTAAAAATGAAACAGTTACCTCTCTTAAATATTCTTTTCATCCACCCTTTTCCTTTTTCTTGTCTACTAGGGAAATTGGTGACGACCTTAGAGCCGGTGAATGAATCAAAGCTTGGAGATAATGTCTCCAGCCTTTAATGATCTTTCTGGAGTTAAGCCACTAGCTTTCAAGATGGGGGAATACCGAGCTTAGTCTTTGTTCTTTCTCGTGCTCGTAAATACATGAGAATACATCCGGGTAGACTTTTATCTCTTTTTTCGGACCTGTATGGATACACGAAAAAGGAACCCCCTGGAGTCTCCTTTAAGCTCTTTTTAGACTCTCTAAACATGAAAACATTGCCGAGTGATCTTTCTTCCTTTCCCACTCGTTAAAAGGTTTGAAAGGGCATCTTTCGAGTGATACTTTATCCCTTTTTCGGCCTCGCGAGACTAACATTACGAAAAAGAACAACATTGGAGTCATCTTTAAGTCCTTTTCAGACTCTCTAAACATGAAAATATTACTGAGCGACCTTGTTCTCTTCACTCTCGTTAAAGTGTTTGAAGAAAACGTCTATTGAGCGATAGTTTATCTCTTTTTCGGTCTTGCTAGACTATTTTAGGAAAAAGGAACTGAGAGTGTTCTCTTTTAAGTTTTTTTCCAGACTCTATAATCATGAAAAACCTTCGAGTTTTATGTCTTTGGACTCGCTAAAACAAACATCGACAGGCCCATATGGGATCGAACCCTTACTTCTTCCAGTTCCTTAAACAAAGGAAGAGGAACTTACTAAAGGTGAGTTTTATCGAGCATGTGTTATCCTCCTCAAGCTCGTTAAATTAAAAAGAGGTACTCGTCTATCTGGATGGGGGAAAAAATTGAAAGAACATTACCAAGGAATTCTTAGAGTCACTGTTGAACATGACACTTTGTCTTTTGCACACATTTTAATCCGCTAAAACTTTGCACTGAGTCAATCCTTTGAGTTTCTTTCACTTTGTTGGGTCACCTGACGTAAGTCACAACATCCACTACATCATAAAGTTTTGGTCCATATCATGTTCCTGTTGTCGTGCCTCAGTGTTCAAGGGAGGTATCCGCCTCGAGAGTCAGCCATCACAAATATCTTATCTCAATACCCATGTTATTACATGTTCATTTGATCTACCAATTACATCTCTGTGTTCGTTTCGTGTCGTTGATGGTGGATACATCAAGTCCCTCCTTCGATGAGTCTATTCCTGTCGAATTCAACACATTATCTAGGAACTAGCCTTAGAAACTAGTTGGTACTTTGGGACCTGCATGCCTCAATGGAAGGCCTCCCCATGTCTGACAGTGGGTTTACATCATTGACCTCTGATCAGATGATTCCACTGATGTTTGAATTCATCTCATCCATTCACATTCATTGGAATGTACTAGGGTACCTTGGGAATCATTGACATTAATGGTGATCTCCCTCGCGCTTGTTAACGGTTTACATCATTGACCGGTAATCAAGTGGTCTCTGCCATGTTCGACATCAAGACATATATTCACATGGTTAGATTCGTACTACATCGCGATCAGTAAGAAGACCCTGGGTTGAGTGATCACTTTGATATGTACTTTGCCTAGGTTGCGATGGAGTTTTTCTTGAACAATGACACATATACTGTTACATAGATCCACTTTGTATTGGTCATGGCTATGTCTTTTCATCTCGTAGATCCACTGTGTATTCTTCATGGCTACGATTAGTTCAGGTCATGGGAGTATAGATCCACAGTGTATTTCTAGTGGCTATACCTTTTTATCAATACAATTATGGATCCGCAGTGTATTTTATGGCGGCCATATCTTGCAAGTCTTGATCACCCAAGCATATGTATGCCTGCCTTGGGTTCGAAACATGTCATAATATTTGTTGGATGTTTGTGTGCAGCTTTTGTCAGGCTCTCTGCGTCTATACCCTTGCTTGAAAGTCTACAAAGAATTTCAGTTATTAGTTCTCATCTTCTAACTTCATACTTTGGGGGGAAATCTGTTACACATAAAAAATACTCACTTTGATAGTGTCGCAAGTGTCGTCATTACAAAGGTTGCAAGTGTCACATTTCGCTTAGAAGTGTCACAATAATTAAAGAAAGCATACTTCCATCATGCCTATGTCGTGCCTATAACGACATGAGAAGGACGTCTGAAACACCTCAAACACTTGATTTGGATGAGGAGAAGTGAGTCAGCAGGCTTACAAACCTTCTGCCATCTGAAAGCACCTCAAAAAATAAGTTTTGGAGGAGAGTGCTCCCCTATACCTTTTCTGGGAGCGATGGCGCTCCCCCTTACACTATGTGGGAGCATTATAAATCTCCTTTGGCCCTTCTAAGGGAGTGTTGGTGTATTTAGGAGCATTGGCGCCCCCCTTAAGCCTACTAGGGAGTGCTACAATTCTCTGATGGCCCTTTTGAGGGAGATCTACCTATTCTGGGCAGTAGTTAATTTGTTGAGATGAATGGGGGAAGGATCCTTTCATTCTTGGAAGGAAGTTGGATTCGAATCCCTAGTCCATCCATGATCTTAGGGTAGATCCTCAACTAAAGGGGGAAAATCCTCAACTTCCCCAAGGATATCTCAAGTTGTTGAGCATCTCCAAGGCTATATAAGCAAGCTTTCTAATGGTGAAAGGGGACTGGAAAAGGAGAATCACACCAAACTTATGATCTTATAAGTGGTGCTGGAACAGAGATAATTTGGCAGCAAGAGACCTATGATCTCATAGGGAGCAATCAGTGAAGCTATCATCATTCATATCATGGATCTTTTGAGCAAGGGGTAGACAAGGAGGACTTAATGAAACTGTTGCAATTCATCTATGGCTGTAAGTGATGTTTTGTCTTCATTAATATAATTTGCTTGGCCTGTTTCTTTCTAATTCGTGTTCAATCTCACATGAATTTGTCTCTTTAGTAGATATATATATTTCGGACTAATCTTGATAGACTAGGAAGTGGTCGTACTTTGTTTGTCTACCAGGCTTATCGAGGAGCGAAATATTGGAGCTCAACTCAGAGCGTGTAGGGACAAACACCGGTAAAAGGTACTTCTTTTCTCCTTCCTCCTCACATACTAGTCCACCTAGAAACTGACGACTCCCTTGGGGATGGTCGAATCGATACTTTTGGTTTTGATTTCTCCTCATATACCTTGTCTTACCCTTTGATTGTTTTCAGACCTGGTTCACCCCTTCATATCTGATTGCATTTGCTGATTGACTCTTTACCCCATCACACTCAGCGTACGTGTGAAAATTTGATGGAAATTTTGGGTTTTTGGACATTTTTATGAGTTTTTTTAGTCTGGCACCCCCCTGCCCTTGTTAGCAGAGTGCCAACACTCCCTAGAAGTGTTTGAAAGAGTGTTATAACACCCTGGTGTCCCTTACACCAGAGCGCCAACCCCTTTTGTCTCAAAATCTCTTCAAAAATTCCATTTTTTGGAGGTCCAAACCCTCTTTTTTCACTTGCTGGGTTGTTTTATGATTGAATAATTCTTCCTTTGACCTTTGACATGCTTCCTCCTGAGAAGTAAACACCTTTTTGTTCATATTTTATGCCCTTCTTCATTCTTTTTGAGTTTTTGCTGTTGAGAGATTGAAATCGATCCCCTGCTTTCTTCTCTCCTATCCGACTGAGCGAGAACTCTAGTGAAGGACATTAGAAGTCTGTGACTCTTCTCATTTCATTATTTGAGGTCATATTATCCAATTTATTTCTCCTTCCTTTTGCATTTTTTATTTTCTTTCTCTTGTTTGATTGAAAAAGGGTGTGTTATTTGTGCGAAATCTGCTTTTTCTTGCCCGAATCTCCTTGATCTGAAAGGGTAGTTGGCAGGATAAGTTTTTCATTGAATTGATCATCATTCGCATGAAAAYGACAAAWGTACATCTTAATGATTAGTTTTCATATTAGTTTTCATTTCTGAAATGTTGTAGCATCATGTTGGATTTGATTGAGAACAAAATTGATTGAGGGCATTCCTTATCAAGTGTTTGATAGTGAAAATGACTCTTCCTCTTTCCCTTAAATAGGTATTCATTGAAAAGAAACGATTGCTTATCATATTTCATGCATATTTTTGGGAATTGAGTCATCATTCCATCAGTTTCACTTTCGTACACCCTCTGASTAAACAACAGCCATTAAAATCAATGCTTAACTAAAATTTATCAGACTTTTTTACATCTTTGTTAGCAAACCTACATTAGTTTAAGGTGTAGGGCTTTGGAATAGGTTGAAAGGATAACTTTCCAAAGCTATCAAACAAACTTAGTATCTTGTGGTAGGGAGAGTCAAATCCAATTGTTGTATTGGCTTGCTGGGATCCCCCTCTCACACAGGGGTTACACACGAAGTCACATTCGGGTGAGTTACGAAGATTATCCCTCCGTGACCCAACTGTTTGTAGTGGTCGGATCGTATATTGGGGGTCACTAGAAGGTATACCCATGGTTATGTGTGGGAGCCTTTAGGGTTGATTTTGGACTTGTTATCCTACCCATATGTTCTGATTGGACCATCGAATGTACCCGCCCAGGGGATGACTACGAGTTGGTGACCTTAGTAGACACAATCTTTAGGGTCTCACATAAGGTGACGGTGAAGGGAAGTCTCACTGTACCTGGAACAGACATTGGTCAAGCTCACTCGGGATCCTTGGAGGGTAAATACACAATTACTACATGGAAGCTTGCACCAAGGCGTAAGTCCATTAAGCAGGTCACCAACATAACTGATCCACCCGCTCTATCACTGCCCCTTCCTATTTTGATCTCGTGACGTTGGATTTCATCACCAACTAGTGGTTTCATCATAGGAAGGTTTGTTTGATTGATTTCTTCTCAGATTCATAGCGTGTGTTGTTTGTTTTACTTAGTGGAACTTAGTTCGAGTTAGTGTTAATGGAATCGAATCTTGGGAGTACCAATGGAGTAACCCCTTCTCCTGGGGAACCCTATACTTTTCCTTCGTTTGGAAACTTTGGTCCTCCATATGTTGCCACACTGAGTCTTCCAAGACTCACTATTGGATTACCAGTTTGGTTGTTCCCCACTCCGGTGATCCTAAATCCTCCCAATGTTTTAGTTGCACCTAATACTTTGGATGTCAATACACCACCCACACATCAACCTCATGTCGAATTTTCACCTTCCTCATCCATAAAGTCTCCTTCCATTTCTCCTTCTTCGCCTAGTGAAAGCTCTAAAGAAAGTAGCCAGGTTGATCAGAAGAAGAAGAAATGAAAAGAGAAGAAGAAGAAGAAACCAAAAAGGACAAAGGCCCCAAAAACATCAGATGTTGTCTCTGCAAAACCAATTACAGTTAATAGTACTGGGAGTGTTGATGAGGTCAACAAGATTAAAATGAAAAATCCAAAACCCAAATTCCCTTGCAGCTTTTGTAAGGGTGACCACTTTATGAGGGATTTCCCAGGTCTTACCCATGTCTTAGAAGTGTTGTCCTCGACGTCATCGGCCTCTGTCAGTCATGTTGATGATACCCCATCAACTAGTGATGTTCAGGTTGGTAAGAAGAAGAAAACTATCAAATTCCCTTGCATTTTATGTAAAGGTAATCATTACTCTCACCTTTTTCCTCGCTTGGATGAGGCTTCTTCTCTTTTGGAAAAACTTCAACTTCCAAAAGGTTATCATAATCTTTCCTCCAACCCATCGTTGGTTGATGGACTGGTCAATCTGGTTCCATCCCCAATCAGTCTGGTTGATCAGGTGGTCAATCTAGTTTCCTCCTCGATTGAACCACAAACCCAAGTAGTTGATCCAGTTCCGTCATCGATCAACCCATATCTTCATCAAAAGAGTGACACCAAAGTGGTCGATTTGTTTTCATCCTCAGTCGATCCCACTCTCTCGTTAGAGAGTGACACCAAAGTGGTCGATCCTTTTCCACCCGTCCACCCCATTCTTCCCTTGGAGAATGAAACTCAAGTGGTCAATCCAGTTTCGCCATCGATCGATCCCATTCCTCCATTGAGGAATGTCAAAGTGGCTGATCCAGTCCCTTCCTCGGTCAGTCCCACTCTTCCTCTGAAGAGTACTAGAGTGGTCTATCCAAGTCCACCATTGGTTGATCTGATCCAATCATCGATCGATCCTACTCTCTCTCTAGAGAGTAAACCTGATATTGCCCATGTTTTTCTCATTAATACAGACTCTACCATGTCAGGGGGCATTCCTCCTTCTCCTGTGAAACCCCCTCCAAGTAATGAAGCCAACCTTTTTGATTGGGGTGCGCTAACTAGACCTTGTCTTCCCTCTCACATTCCTTTCCAAATTACAATACAGGTTCGAGGTCGGGACGTTCCTCAAACGCTGATAGATGAAGGTGCGTCCGTTAGTATTTTATCTTTTGTTTCTTGGTATGCTTTGGGTGGGATTATGTCTATGCCATGAAATCTCGACAAGGTTACCTCCCTAAGTGGTTCTTATATGCAGAGAGTATCGCCCCCGCCGCATGTCAATTATGTGGCGTTGTCTCCCATGATTTCCACTTCTGATGCTTTGGATTTGGTAGTTGACATGGTGATTTCTTCAGTAGGGTTATTGGAGCTTGATCTCCTTACCCTTGTCATGACCCTCGACATGTGTTCCTTCCAGAATGATTCTCTTCCATCCAGTGAAGATCTCTTGGAATCCATGACCGAGTTTTGTCGCTTGACATGGTACCCTTCTAGAGAATTATCCTCTCGAAAGCCATGATCAAGAAGCAACCACGAGCATAGTTTCTCTTCTCTGTGGCAAGCTCGTTAAAAAATGAAACAGAGGTCTTGAGCATAGTTCTTTTTCTGTGTCAAGCTCGTTTAAAAAATGAAATAGTTACCTCTCTTAAATCTTCTTTTCATCCACCCTTCTCGTTTTTCTCGTCTACTAGGGAAATTGGTGACGACCTTAGAGCCGGTGAATGAATTGAAGCTTGGAGGGCATGTCTCCAGCCTTTGATGATCTTTCTGGAATTAAGCCACTAGCTTTCAATCTGGGGGCATACCGAGCTTAGTATTTGTTCTTTCTCGTGCTCGTAAATACATGAGAATACATCTGGGTAGAATTTTATCTCTTTTTTGGACCTGTATGGATACACGAAAAAGGAACCCCCTGGAGTCTCCTTTAATCTCTTTTCAGACTCTCTAAACATGAAAAGATTGTCAAGTGATCTTGCTTCCTTTCCCACTCGTTAAAAGGTTTGAAAGGGCGTCTTTTGAGTGATACTTTATCTCTTTTTCGGCCTTGCGAGACTAACATTATGAAAAAATGACAACATTGGAGTCATATTTAAGTCCTTTTCAGACTCTCTAAAGATGAAAAGATTACCGAGCGACCTTGTTCTCTTCACGCTCGTTAAAGTGTTTGAATAAAACGTCTGTTGAGCGATAGTTTATCTCTTTTTCTGTCTCATCAGACTACTTTATGAAAAAGGAACTGAGAGAGTTCTCTTTTAAGTGTTTTTCTAGACTCTATAATCATGAAAAAGCTTCGAGTTTTCTGTCTTTGGACTCACTAAAACAAACATCGACAGGCCCATATGGGATTGAACCCTTACTTCTTCCAGTTCCTTAAACAAAAGAAGAGGAACTTACTGAAGGTGAGTTTTATCGAGCATATGTTATCCTCCTCGAGCTCATTAAATTAAAAAGAGGTACTCATCTATCTGGATGGGGGAAAAAATTGAAAGAAGCAAGCCAAGTAGTCTCTTGAGAACATTACCAAGTAATTCTTAGAGTCGCCCTTGAACACGACACTTTGTCTTTTGCATGCATTTTAATATGCTGAACCTCTACACTGAGCCAATCCTTTGAGTTTCTTTTACTCCATTGGGTCACCTGACGTAAGTCACAGCATCCACTGCATCATAAATTTTTGGTCCATATCATGTTCCTACCGTTGTGCCTCAGTGTTCAAGGGAGGTATTCACCTCAACAGTCAACCATCACAAATATCTTGTCTCAATACCTGTGTCAGTCCATGTTCATTTGATATACCAATTACATCTCTGTGCTCATTTCATGTCATTGATGGGGGATACATCAAGGCCCTCCTTCGACGAGTCTATTCCTGTTGACTTCAACACATTATCCAGGAACTAGCCTTAGAAACTAGTTATTACTTTGGGACCTGCATGCCTCAATGGCAGGCCTCCTCACATATGACAATGGGTTTACATCATTGACCTCTGATTGGATGATTCCATGGATGTTCGACTGCAGCTCATCCATTCACATTCGTTGGAATGTACTAGGGTACCTTGGGAATCATTGACATTAATGGTGATCTCCCTTGCGTGTGTTAACGATTTACATCATTGACTAGTAATCAAGTGGTTTTTTCCATGTTCGACATTAGGACATCTATTCACATGGTTAGATTCGTACTACATCGGGATCGGTAAGAATACCCTGGGTTGAGTGATCACTTTGATATGTACTTTTCCCAGGTTGCGATGGAGTTTCTCTTGAACAATGACACATATACTGTTACATAGATCCACTTTGTATTGTTCATGGCTATGTCTTGTCATCTCATAGATCCACTGTGTATTCTTCGTGGCTATGATCAGTTCAGGTCATGGGAGTATAGATCCACAATGTATTTTCAATGGCTATACCTTTTTATCAATACAATTATGGATCCGCAGTGTATTTTATGGCGGCCATATCTTGCAAGTCTTGATCACCCAAGCATAGGTATGCCTGCTTTGGGTTCGAAACATGTCATAATATTTGTTGGATGTTTATGTGCAGATTTTGTCAGGTTCTCTGCATCTATACCCTTGCTTGAAAGTCTACAAAGCATTTCAATTATCAATTCTTGTATTCTAACTTAATACTTTGGGGGGTAATCTGTTACCCATAAAAAATACTCACTTTGATAGTGTTGCAAGTGTCGTCATTACAAAGGTTGCAAGTGTCACATTTTTCTTACAAGTGTCGCAAGTGTTAAAGAAATCATACTACCATCATGCCTATGTCGTGCCTATAACGACATGAGAAGGACGTTTGAAACACCTCAAACACTTGATTTGGAAGAGGAGAAGTAAGTCAGCAGGCTTACAAACCTTCTTCCATCTGAAAGAACCTCAAAAACTAAGTTTTGGAGGAGAGTGCTCCTCTATACCTCTTCTGGGAGCGCTGGTGCTCCCCCTTACACTGTCTGGGAGCGTTATAAAGCTCCTTTGGCCTTTCTAAGGGAGCGTTGGCATCTTTAGGAGTGTTGGTGCCCCCCTTAAGCCTACTAGGGAGTGCTATAGTGCTCTGATGGCCCTCTTGAGGGAGCGCTACCTATTCTGGGCAGTAGTTAAGTTGTTGAGATGAATGGGGGAAGGATCCTTTCATTCTTGGAAGGCTGTTGGATTCGAATCCCTAGTCCATCCATGATCTTAGGGAAGATCCTCAACTGAAGGAGGTAAATCCTCAACTTCCCCAAGGATATCTCAATTTTTTTAGCCTCTCCAAGGCTATATAAGCAAGCATTCTAATGGTGAAAGGGGACTAGAAAAGGAGAATCACACCAAACTTATGATCTTATAAGTGGTTCTGGAAAAAAGATAATTTGGCAGCAAGATGTTGGTTGTGGAGCCTGATTATCTTCCTGATTTAAAGGTGCTTTCTTTCAGCCATGTTTATACCCCATGAAGTATTTACACCCCAAAATTATGTACACTCTTCGACTCGAGGGAGTAAAGAGGGGGGGTACTCCCTCTGCAGGGTCTGGGGGCAAGCGAGGGTTCGGGGGTGAAGCCCCCAAACGAAAAATTGCATTATAAAAGTATATTATAATTTCATTGTAAACCTGAACCATTCATTATAAGGTCGCAGATCTAACGGTAGAGATTATGTTAGGGTTTTTTTCCCTAGAAGGCAACCCTCTTTTATGAGGGAAATGTATTGCAGCTATGGTTGATGGTGAATATTGTATTCTGAGAGAGGAGACTGTGAGAGAAACAAGAGGAAGTTACAACGGGTTTTGTTGTAGGTTGTATCCCTTCATTTACTGGATAATAATAAAGGAAGGACCTGGCAATTTCTCTGGTGGACGTATCCCACACTAGGTGAACCACGCAAATCTGTGTCTCTCTTGTATTGTGTATCTTCTGTGTTTTGTTTCCACATTTGTTTTATTCTATTGCTCTGTGGTCCTATTTTTCTAACACAAGAGACCTATGATATCATAGGGAGAAATAAGTGAAGCTATCATCATTCGGATCGTGGATATTTTGAGCAAGGGGTAGATAAGGAGGACTTGACGAAATTGTTGCAATTCATCTATGGCTGTAAGCGATGTTTTGTCTTCATTAATATAATTTGCTTGGCCTGTTTCTTTCTAATTCATGTTCAATCTCACATGAATTTGTCTCTTTAGTAGATAGACCTATTTTAGACTCATCTTGATAGAGTAGGAAGTGGTCGTACTTTGTTTGTCTACAGGGCTTGTCGAGGAGCGAAAGATTGGAGCTCAACTCAGAGCGTGCAGAGACAAACACCAGTAAAAGGTACTTCTTTTCTCCTTCCTCCTCACACACTAGTCCACCTAGATCTAAAAGGAATTCAGTGACTATGATAATCACTTTCTGTCTTAGAGTTAAGATTCTATCTCTTTGAGGAGATCTACCTATCCATAGGGAGATTTTCCTTAAACAATTAGCCATTGTATGTGTTGTCTTCACAGGAACAAAATTAGCAGCCTTTGTTAATTTGTCAACCAACACCATGATTGAATCATGTTTCTTATTCATTTTGGGTAATCCTGTGATGAAATCCATGGTGATCACTTCCCATTTCTTCTCTAGGATTGCCAATGGCTGCAACAAACTTGTTGGTGCCTATGTTGAGCCTTCACCTTCTGACATTCCATACATCGAGCGATGTAATCAACAACATCCTTCTTCATACCCGACCAAAAAAAAATCCTTCTTACTACTGTAATTTTTTTCTGGTAACCGAGATATCCAGCTTAGGGAACATCATGCATTTCCTTTAGTACCAAATTCCCCAGTTCTCCAGAACTAGGAACATAGATTCTATTTTTATGTTGATTAATTTGTCTTCCTTTATCTCATACTCCTTTATTTTCTGTTTTACATTTCCTTGTTGTAAGTTTTCCTTTACCTGTAGGTAATGCTGATCTATAACAAGACCATCTAAAATTCTCCTCTTCAAGTCTGACTGATGCATACTAACAACAGTAACATGCATGAGATGCACTCTTCTACTAAGTGCATCAAAAACTTTATTTTCCTTTCTTTTGATATGCTTGACATAGAAGTCAAATTCACTTAAAAATTCCAGCCATCTTGTTTGCCTGGAATTCAAGGTCGGTTTCTCAAAAATATACTTCAGTCCAATGTGGTTTGTCCTTAATTCGGATTTCTTTCCCATGAGATAATGCCTCCACATCCTCAAGGCATGGACAATGGCAGCATGTTCCAAGTCATGGGTGGTGTTAGCACTCTGTAAATTTGTCCGGCTGAATAGAAAAACGACAGAGGTAACTATTTCAACCAGCTTTAGAGATGAGGCACTAGCCTGCTCAAATTAGAGGGGGCTCTCTCGTGTCACTTTATATATCTATGGAAACTGGTGGCTAGATTTGGCTTGTTTTGGGGGTTTTTAATAAAGTAACTAGAGAAATGAAAATGGCATTTGGGCCATGGAGTCTGAGTTTATATTTGAAAATTAAAATGGCATTAGAAGAAAAAGAAACACATAACTACATCAGAGCATTACAATAATGAATTCTAAATCAGTTAAGAAGAGAAAAACATAATCTAAATTGTTAATCCAAGAGCATCAAATAATGAATTCTAGGCCTCTAAATCTCCAATTTAAATAGATGAAAGGGAAAAAATGAAATATAGGATAACATGAATCA
>ML810465.1:95429-107613 GCA_009831015.1 Picea engelmannii
GGAAGCAAAAGACAGTTGGAAAAGCACCCAACACAAATTTTGAAAACATTTTGTAACATTAATGAAGTTGCCAAGTGGAGGCACATTTGTATATTGTAAACGGACCTTGAGCAATTCGCTCTCGTCCTTAGTAGGTAGAAGGCAATTATGGTAGTTAATGTAAGTAGGTAGAATTGAATGTGTAGATTAGACAGTTTTAGAGCGCGAGAGGGAAATGAGATATAGACACCCTCATTGTACATTGTAACATTAATAGGCAACATTAGTGTGTGAAGAGTGTAGAGGAGAAGCAAAGAGCTGTGTAGAAGACTCCATGTACAGAAGTTCTAAATTAATACAAAGAAAGTTGTGATTCAGACTCATGGTGTTCATACATTCTCTGTGTATGCATCTTTGAATGTTATGCTCATGAATATTTTACTCTTTATGTCATGCAATTGCTTTTATGCTATGTATGAATGATTTCTTGTTGAATGTTTGAAATATGAGAGGAAAGGGTAATGGAATGAGTTTCAATTGTTTCTCTATCTGAGCAAGAGTTCCTGCAAGGAGTGCAGTTGGAGTGTCCGCAAGGAGTGTGTTGACAAAAGGTTCAGAGGTTTGTCTATGGAAGATCAAGAGAGATAGCTTTTGTTCTCATTTCCACCAAAGTGCAGTCAGGCACAGGAGTCGTGCAAGGAGTGCGTAGGCCAAGTCAAGTCTCAGGGTTGTGAGCCTGAGCACAAAATTTAGAGATTGTTGCCGCAAGGAGTGCGTGCAGGGATTTTCTAAAAGGTTCAGAGTTGGAAAAAGTTCAGAAGGAATTGAAGTCTTCGAAGTCGTTGAAGGAAGGCAAAGAGTCCAAGTACCTTGAAAATCTGAAGGAAATCATAGCAACGTCGGACCACAGGAGGACGAGCTCTCAGAGGAAGGACGAACGGTCGGAATTCTCTGAAGAGAATTCGCAAAGTCCCGTGAGCCATTAGATCTCACAGAGGAATAGAGGAGTTACGACGAAAGTGTCAAAAGGTTCTAAGATCAAGAGGAGTTGGACCATAGATCCAAGACACAAGGGCCATTGGATTTACACGTGGATACTTGTATCGGGTTTTCGTGGTTGGAAGTCTCATAAACCTTGCAACAGGAATTGCGATTTTCTGAAATGTGAGGTCTCGAAAGCTAAGAACATTCATGTGGGCCACGGAGGATTCAGCGAGTGGACATGTGGCGCACTATTGACATGGAGTCAAACTCCATTTACTATTTCGGAGAATCGTGGAGTGAAGTTATGATTTCTTTGCATTAGGATTCACGATATTGGGAAGTCTGAAGTGTCGATGAAGTGAAGTGGCATTGAAAAGTCAAATCTCACGAGTGTATCGGAGTTTCAACAAATCGGGAGTCAGGAGTTGAGGACACAAGTTTCTCGACATCGTAATCACTGAAATCACGATAAGGAAAATCCCGAAAGGAAAGAGGAAAGGTCAGCGTTGACTATTTCGGGTTTCAAGGATTCAAGAGACCAACGCTTGACCACCAGATTCATGAAGTTGTGAAGTCCGATCTCACAAGTGTAAACAAGGGATCCCGTGAGAGTTTTTTGTGGGTGTAGATTTCCAGACAGGGAAATAGAAGAGTCATTAGAGTTCTTCAGGCCAATGGTAAAGGAAAGATCATGTGCTGACGTGGACCTTTTCGACCTGCAAGTTGTGGAGGGAGCATGCGTTGGCGTCAAGACTCCCTGGCTTGAAAAATTTCATGGGCTCCTATCCATGAGCTCACGCATAGTTTGTCCATGCTTTTGGATCTCTGCTTCAGTCTCCTAGCTGGCATCTTCAACTAGATGGCCCTTCCATTTGACCAAATATTCAAAATATTCTTTCTGCCTGGTCTTCTTGCTCACTCTTTTGTCCAGTATGCGCTCCATCTGCAGCTTATCTGCAACTGGCATCTATTTTGTCCACTGGATCACTAGTTTCTCATTTCCTATTCCTGCTTCCTCAACTTTATATGGGTACAAATATGAGATATTGAATATCGGAGAAATTTCGATCCCATCGGGTAATTCAATCTCGTAAGCATTTGCCCCAAATTTCCTCAAGACTCTACATGGTCCAATTTTCTTCATCTTCAGCTTATTATATGTCCCTCTTGGGAACCTTTCCTTTCTCAAATGTGCCAGAACCAAATCGCCAACCTCAAATTGAAGTTGTCTTCTGTGTTGATCTTCTCTACGCGTGTATTCCTAGCTTGAATTCTGCAATCTCCCCTTCACCTGGCTGTGAAGTTCTTTCATCACCTCTGTGAAATCTTCTGCACTAGCGCTCCTAGTCACAGTCTGTTCTAAATCCCTCAATTCATAAATTCCTCTCGGTTGCATGACATAGACAACCTGAAATGGACTTTTCCCTGTGCTCCTGTTAACTGAGTCGTTATAAGCAAATTTTTCCTGTGGTAATACGTTGTCCCACTGACTATGTTGTTCTGTCACCAGTCTTCTCAGCAAGTCTCCCAGACTCCTGTTCAATACTTCTGTCTTTCCATCCATCTGAGGATGATAAGTTGAACTAAACGACAAGTTAGTTCCCAGCTTCTTCCATAAGGTTCTCCAAAAATGCCCTATGAACTTAGTATCTCAATCCGAAACTATACTCCTCGGCAACCCGTGAAGTTGAATGACCTCTTTGAAAAATAGGTTCACAATGTGAGTTGCGTCATTGGTCTTCTGACATGGAATGAAGTGTGCCATTTATGCAGGAGCATTGCCTTTACATCAAGCGAGCCAGGGCGGAGACAATAGGACAGCTGGACAAGCCAACACACATTTTGATACCACCTTGAAGTTGATGCACGATCTTAAATGAGTCATTAAGATGAAGGCGCACTTATATATTATAAATGGACCTTGAGCAGATTTCTCTTGTCCTTAGTAGGTAGGAGGCATTTAAGATAGTTAATATAAAGTAGATATAAGTTAATTCTAGATTAGACAGTTGTAGAGCACAAGAGGGAAACAGGATATAGACACCCTCATTGTGTATTGTAACATTATCAATCCAGGAAATGGGATATAGACACCCTCAAGAGAATGCAGAGAACTGTGTAAGAACACCCATGTACAGATATTTGAATTAATATAAGAAATCTTTGATTCAAATTCATGGTTTTGTGTTTGTTCTCTATGTATTGATTTTGAATGATATGCTCATGAATGTTTGCTTCCTGTTATACATTTTCTTTATATGTTGTGTATATGATTTCATGTTTGAGTTTGAAGTCTGAGAGGAAAATGGAATGAGTTTCAATTATTTCTCTATCCGAGTAAGAATTCCTATAAGGAGTGCAGTTGAAGTGTCCACAAGGGGTGCGTCGAAAAGAATTCAGGGTTGCGTCTCTCATGCTTAGATAGTTTTACTTTTTTTCTCATTTCCTCAAAGCATAGTTGAACACAGGAGACGTGAAAGGAGTGCGCAGGCCGAGTGAAGTCTTAGGGTTGTGGACCTGAGTGAACATCGAAGGACTACTACTGTAAGTGTGCACAAAGTCAAGGGACTTCAACACTTAGACGTGGTTGAAGGTTTGTCGCAAGGAGCGCGTGCAAGAGGTTTTTTGAAGGACTTGAAAGTTGTGGGAAAGCTCAGGAAGGGTAAGGCCTTCAAATTCAATTAAGGGAAGCGTAGGGAAGCTGCGACTGGAGTTCTGAAAGAAGCGACGCAAGTTTGCATGTAGGTGGATGAGTTTCGTGGAGGAGCACTTAGTTATTTCACAGATTTCGCCAAGAAAGGGATGAAGGATCGATATTATCTAAGGAGAATTCGTGACATCCCGTGAGTCGTCAGATCTCATAAAGGTGTAGGGGATATATGGCGCCATATCCTCTAGAGGCTAAAAGCTCAGGAGGGCCAAGGCTGTTGATACTAGCCATAAGGGTCATTGGATCTACATCTACCTTGTATATCGGGGTTTCGTGGGTTGAAACTCTGAAGTATTGCAATGAAAGTCGCAAAATCGCGATACGCGATACCCCGATGGTTACCAAAGCAGTGTGGGACCCTAGGAGTTAGAGTGGTGGACATGTGGCATGAGTTATCAGGGTTTCGTAGCGAGAAGTTCCGAAACCATTACATCAGGATTCGCGATCCCGCGAAGTCCAAAATCTCGATAGAGGTGACGAGACGTTGAAAGGTCAACCTCACGTGTGTGCCGGAGTTTCAACGCATCGGGACTCGGGAGTTGGAGAACCGAGTTGCTCGACACCGTGAGTGCCAAAATAGTGATAGGAGAAGTTCTGACAGGGTAAAGAAAAGGGTCAGCGTTGACTTATATCAGGTATCAAGGATTCGTGGAACCAACGCTCGACCATTGACCTCGCGATACCATGAAGTCCGATCTCCCAATTGTAATAAGGGAATCATGTGAGAGTTCTGTGGGTGCAGATTTCCCGATAGGGAAATAGAAGAACATTAGAGTTCTTCGAGCCATGGTAAAGGAGAAGATCCTGTGAGATGGTGTGGACCTTCCAACCTACGGGTTGTGAGGAGGGCGTTGGCAACAAGTGGTATCAGAGCACAGAAATATTCTTTTCTTTCTGTAGCAGAGAAAGAAGAGAATTCACCATGCCGCTGAGGAGAGATAGATAGTCACCCAATCTAGAGGATAGGGAAGTGCAGCGGAGAAGAGGTAGGCAGATGACTGATCCAGTCATGGAGAGACAAATGCGTGATCTCCGAGAAATACTCAAAGACATGGAAACAACGCAAAGGTGTACAAATAGTGCTGGGGATCTCAGTGATTCCAAAAGTGAGATTGAGGCTGAACTTGAAGAAGAAGTTGCAGCCGAAGATGCATCAAACGAGTGTTTGATAAGAGCTATTTCCAGGATGGGTGAAAGAGAAAAGATGGACATTCCAGTTTATGAGGGAAACTTGGATGAAAAGGAGCTTCTATATTGGATTAGAGCCCTCGACACATACTTCGACTATGAAGATGTCGAAGAGGACAAGAAGGTCAAGCATGTTTTCACACACTTGAAAGGATATGCAACATTGTGGTGGGATGAACTACAAGCTAACAGATGTTGTAAGGGCAAGTAGAAGATCAAGAACTGGGATAGGATGATCGCAAAGATGAAGGCGAAATTCATCCCTAGGGATTATCAAATTACTTTGTTTAGGAGAATGTAGAACCTGAGACAAAAGCTGATGACAGTAAAAGAATATACTGAGGAATTCTATAAACTGAACATCAGGGCAGGTCATTGGGACAGCGATGGTGATAAGGTTGCCAGATATATGAATGGCCTGAGATATGATATCTAGGATGATATGAGCATGGTAACCATCCGAATGGTTGAAGATTCTTACCAGATGGCTCTGAAAGCTGAGGAGAAGCTGAGCTGAAAACAGAGTCAGAGGGGCCGAGGCAGAAGCCGGCCCAGAGGCAAAGCAGTTGCCCAGGACAATTACCAGAAGCCTAGAGAGGAATGGAATAAACCTCAGACATGAACAGAGACAAGTGGAACCTCACAATGAGGGAAACCATATGTTGAACAGAGAGGACAACATAATGAGCAGAGAAGAGGCTATGATGACAACAACACTTTTCCTTGTACTAGAGGTAGAGGAAGAGGAAGAGGTGGAGTAATCACATGCTTCACATGTGGAAAGAATGGGCACAAGTCGTACGAGTGTCCAGAGAAAAAGAAGGATATTGGATAAGCTCACATCACCGAAGCGCAGAGGCAGGATGTTGAAGCAGAAGATGTTGAAGGCGGAAGATCGCTCATGATGCGAAAAGTCCTTTTGACACCCGAGAAAGAGGTGGAGAGTTCAGTCCAAAGGAATAGACTTTTTAGGACTGCTTACAAGACCAAGGACAGGGTATGCAAGGTCATCGTAGACAGTGGTAGCATAGATAATATCGTATCTACAGAGATGGTGGAGAAGCTGGAGCTGGAGACGACTGATCATCCAAGCCCATACAAAGTTCCGTGGCTACAAAATGGACACCAGGTAACTGTCACTAAACAATGTTTAGTTGAATTCAAGATAGGAGGATATAATGATAAGATACTATGTGATGTCATTCCTATGGATGTTTGTCATCTGTTGTTGGGTAGACCATGGAATTATGATAGGAATGTGATTCATGATGGAAGAATGAACACATACACCCTGGAGAAGAATGGGAGGACACACATGTTGCTTACGATTAAGGATAAGGAGGTAAAGAGGGAATTAAGCAACACTGTACTTCTCATGAGTGGGAAGGAACTTCTTACAGAGGTGAAGAAGAAGGAGGATCCATAGTTTATTGTGGTTAGAAAACCGAAGATTGTTCTGACTAGCATGAGGGTGGATGATTTAACAGAAAAATTTCATGAACTACTGGAAGAGTTCTCTGACATCATAGTGGATGAATTACCTCGTTCGTTGCCACCGATCAGGAGTGTAAGTCATCATATTGATCTCATACCAGGAGCCAGTTTACCAAACAAAGCCACGTATAGATTGACGCTGCAAGAGAATGAAGAGGTTAAAAGGCAAGTCCATGATTTATTGGACAAAGGTTTGGTCAGGGAAAGCTTGAGTCCATGTGTTGTTCCAACAGTACTCAGTCCGAAGAAAGACGGAGGCTGGAGGATGTGTACTGACTCGAGGGATATTAACAAGATAACCATCAGGTACAGATTTCCATTGCCGAGGATGGATGATCTGATGGATTGCTTGAGTGGAGAAAAATATTTTTCAAAGATTGATTTGAAAAGTGGAAATCACCATATTCGCATGAGAGAAGGTGATGAATGGAAGACAGCATTTAAGACAAACGAGGGTTTGTATGAATGGCTTGGTATTCCATTTGGCTTAACGAATGTGCCAATTACCTTCATGAGGTTGATGAATGAAGTCTTGAGGGAGTTCATCAGAAAAATTTTCATTGTGTATTTGGATGACATACTGATCTACAGTAAGACAGTGGCAGAGCATCTGAAGCATTTGGCTACAGTGATGCAGAAACTACAGCAAGAGAAGATGTTGGTAAATATGAAGAAGTCCTCATTCATGAAGACATAGATCATTTACTTAGGATTTTTTATTTTGGCAAATGAGTTGAGGATGGATCCAGATAAGGTGGAGGTGATCAAGAATTGGCCATCACCGAAAAATATTTTTGAGGTGAGAAGTTTTCACGGATTGGCTAGTTTCTACCGAAAATTCATCAAGAATTTCAGTGGGATTAGTGCAGCAATGATGGATACAGTGAAGAAAAGACATAAATATTTTCACTGGACAGTAGAGGCTAAAAAGAGCTTCAATCTATTGAAGAGGAAGATCACGGAACAACTAGTTTTGGTGTTGCCGGATTTCCAGAAGACATTTCAGGTGAAATGCGATGCAAGTGGGTTTGCAATCGGGGCAGTCTTAAGTCAAGAAGATAGGCCGATAGCGTATTTCAGCGAGAAGCTGAATGAAGAGAAATTCAAGTACTCTACTTATGATAAGGAGTTTTATGCTATCATTCAGGCATTGAAGAAATGGAGGCATTACTTGATCCCGAAAGAGTTTGTATTATACAGTGACAATCATGCACTGCAGTTTGCGACTCAATAGGAGAAGTTGAATCAGAAACATGTCAAGTGAGTTGAGTATATGCATAATTTCACTTTTTTTATTAAACATATTTCTGGTACTACTAAAAAAGTGGCTGATGCTTTGAGAAGGAATTGTTTGTTGTTGCAGGAGTTCCGAGTCAAAATGTTGGGGTTTGATGATCTCAGGAACATGTACGCAGATGATCCAGATTTTGGAGAGGTGTATGAAGCAACTGAGAATACAGTTCTCAGATATAGGAGCCAATGGATGGAATACATGATCCAGGAAGGATTGTTGTTCAGAGGCAATTAACTTTGTATTCCGAAATACTCCATGAGAGAGAATCTGCTAAAGGAGAAACACAGTGGAGGATTGGTCAGACATTTCGGTCATGAAAAAATGTTCAAAAAGTTGAATGAGTCATATTTTTGGCCGGGACTATGAGTGGATGTCAAGATATTTGTAGACAGATGCATAATTTGCCAGCATTCAAAGGGGAGAAAGCAGAATGCATGGTTTTATCAACCATTACCCATACCAGAGAGGCTGTGGGATGCAATTAGCATGGATTTTGTATTGGGGTTTCCATGAACACAAAGAGGTTGTGATTCAATCTTTGTGGTGGTGGATAGATTTTCCAAAATGGCACACTTCATTCCATGTCATAAGACTAGTGATGCAACTCTTATCGCGAACATGTTTTTCAAAGAGGTCATTCGACTTCATGGGTTGCCGAGAAGCATTGTTTCGGATCGAGACACAAAATTCATAGGGCATTTTTGGAGGACCTTATGGAAGAAGCTGGGAACTAACTTGTTGTTTAGTTCAGCGTATCATCCTCAGATGGATGGATAGACAGAGGTGGTGAACAGAATTCTAGGAAACTTGCTGAGAATCTTGGTAACAGAACACCACAGCCAGTGGGACAACATATTACCACAGACAGAATTCGCTTATAATGACTCAGTGAATCGGAGAACAGGGAAAATTCCATTTTAGGTTGTATATGGCATGCAGTCGAGAGTAATTTTTGAACTGAGATATTCAGAATGGACTGTGACTAGGAGCACTAGTGCAGAAGAATTCGCGGAGGTGATGAAAGAACTTCACAACCAGGTGAAGCAACGACTGTTGAAATCAAGTCAGGAGTATAAACGTAGAGCCGATCAACATAGAAGACAACTTCAATTTAAGGTTGGTTATTTGGTTTTGGCACATTTGAGGAAGGAAAGGTTCCCGAGAGGAACATATAATAAGCTAAAGATGAAGAAAATCGGGCCATGTAGTGTCTTGAAGAAATTTGAGGCGAATGCTTACAAGATTGAATTACCCGATGGGATCGGAATTTCTCCAATATTCAATATCTCAGATTTGTACCCATACAAAGCTGGAGAAATAGATACTGGAGTTGAGAAACTAGTGATCCAGTGGACAAAGAAGATTCCTGTTGCAGATAAGCCACAGATGGAATGCATACTGGACAAAAGAGTGAGTAAAAGGACCAGGCGAAAGCAATATTTTGAGTATCTGGTCAAATGGAAAAACCATCCAGTTGAAGATGCCAGCTGGGAGACTGAGACAGAGATACAAAATCATGGACAGACCGTGCAGGAGCTCATGGATAAGATCCCATGAAAGTTTTCAAGATGAGGATTATGATGCAGGAGCATCGCCTTTACATCAAGCGAGCCAGCGTGGAGACAATCGGACAGTTGGACAAGCCAGCACACATTTTGATAACACCTTGAAGTTGATGCATGATCTTAAATCAATCATTAAGATGAAGGCTGATGCCGGAGCATCGCCAACACATCAAGTGAGCCAGCGTGGAAGCGAAGGACAGTTGGACAAGCCAGCACAAATTTTGAAAACACTTTGGAATTGTTGTGCAAATCTTAGATGAGCCATTAAGATGAGGCACACTTGTAGATTGTAAATGGACCTTGAGAGGATAGCTCTCGTCCTTAGTAGGTAGATGACATTTAAAATAGTTAATGTAAAGTAGATAGAATTTAATTCTAGACTAAACAGTTGTAGAGCGCAAGAGGGAAACGGGATGTAGACACCCTCATTTTGCATTGTAACATTATTCAGAAGCATTTGGAGCAAGAAGAAGAAGAGAGCTATGTAAAAACACCCATGTACAGACATTTGAATTAATAGAAAGCTTTGATAAAAATTCATGGTTTGTGTTGTTCTCTGTGTATTGGTGTTGAATGATAGGCTCATGAACGTTTGCTTCCTGTTATACATTTTCTTTTATATGTTGTGTATGTGATTTCACGTATGAATTGAAGTCTGAGAGGGATATGGAATGAGTTTCAATTATTTCTCTATTTGAGCCAGAGAATTCCTGCAAGGAGTGCATTGATAGAGGGTTCAGATAGAGATAGTTTTTGTTCTCATTCATCCAGAAGTGCAGTTGGGCACAGGATCCATGCAAGGAGTGCGCAGGCCGGGTAAAAGTCTTAGGGTTGCGAACCTGAGTGAAGTATTTGATAGACTGTTGCTGCAAGTGTGCGCAGAGTCAAGTGACTTCAACACTTCGACGTTGTTGAAGGTTTGCCGCAAGGAGTGTGTGCAAGAGTTTTCTTGAAGGACTTGAGGTCGTGGGAAAAATCTCAGGAGGGATAGGACCTTCGAATTTTTTGAAGGACAATGTAGAAAATTTGTTCCTTGAAGTTTGGCAAGAGGCGTCGCAAGTTTGCACGCAGGTGGATAAGTTCTGTGGAAGAACACTTCGTCATTTCGTGGATTACATAAGGAAGAACAGACAGTCGATATCTTCCAGGGAAAATCAGTGAATCACCGTGAGCTTCTGGATCTCGTGGGGGTGCAGGGGGATACTGCAGATATTCCCATACTGTTTAAAGCTCAGAAGGGGCAGATCCGTTGATCCAAGCCAGCCAGGAGCATTAGATTATTCATGAAATCACCTATCGGGATTTCGTAAGAAAGGAATCAAAGATTTGGTAATGGGAGTCACGAAATCATGATACGTGATATCCCGATGGCTACAAGTACAGTGTGGGGCCACAAGATTTGGTGGTGGATAGGTAGCACACTATATCAGGGTTCAGGAAAAGTAAAGTCTCGAAACATTGGACATCAGGATTCGCGATCCCGTGAAGTTCAAAATCCTGATGAGGTGACGGGACCGTTGAAAAGTCAAAGCCATGAGCTCATCGGAGTTTCATCATATCGGGACTCGAGAGTCAGAGAACCGAGTTTCTCGACACCACGAGTGTCGAGATCTCGATAGAGAAAGTCCCGACAAAGGAACGGAAGGGTCAGCGTTGACTCATATCGGGTCTCGAAGATTCGAGAGTCCTACGCTCGATCACTGACCTCGCAAGGTTGTGAAGTCCAATTCCCCGATAAGTAAAGAGAGGGGGAGTCGTGCAAAGAGATCTATGGGTGTATATTTCTTGATAGAGAAATAGAAGGACTGGTTAGTGTTCTTCAGGCTGAGGAAAGAGAAGATCCTGTGAGCAGGCGTGCCTGCGGGTGCGACACTGCATCAGTTTGGTATCGGAGCTTCAGATTCTTGTCTGTATATTTCAGGTGAGGAAGGCATAAGAGGTAAGGAGTACTTTGATACACAACGTCAAGTGGTATCAGAGCTAAGACATATTGTTCTTTGCTTTCTGTAGTAGAGAAGAGGAGAATTCGCCATGCCGCCAAGGAGAGATAGGCAATCATCTGATCCAGAGGATAGGGAAGTGCAGAGAAGAAGAGACTGGCAGATAACTGATCCAGCCATAGAGAGACAGATGAGAGACCTCCAAGTGAGACTTGAGGACATGGAGATAGTGAAAAGATGCACAACTAGTGCAGGGGATCTCAGTGATTCCGATAGTGAAATAGAGGCTGAACGAGAGGAGGAAGTTACAGTCGGAGATTCATCAAATGAGTGTTTGATCAAATTTATTGCCAGGATGGGTGCAAGAGTGTAGATGGACATTCCAATTTACGAGGGAAACTTGGATGCAGAGGAGCTACTAGATTGGATTAGAGCTCTGGATACTTACTTCGACTACGAAGATGTTGAAGAGGACAATCAAGTCAAGCATACCGTTACACGCTTAAAAGGACATGCAATATTGTGGTGGGATGAAATACAAGCTAACAGGCACTGCAAGGGCAAGCAGAAGATCAAGAGCTGGGATAGGATGATCATGAAGATGAAGGAGAAATTCATCCCCAGGGATTATCAAATTACTTTGTTCAGGAGAATGCAGAACCTGAGACAGAAGCTGATGACAGTGAAAGAATACACTGAGGAATTCTATCAACTGAACATCAGGGCAAGTCATCGGGAGAGCGATGATGAAAAAGTTTCCAGATACATGAATGGCCTGAGATATGATATCCAGGATGAGATGAGCATGGTAACCATCCGAACGGTGGAAGATGCTTATCGGATGGCTTTGAAAGCTAAAGAGAAGCTGAGCCGAAAACAGAGTCAGAGGGGTCGAGGCAGAAGTCATCCCAGAGGTAAAGAAGTTGCCCAGGACAAATACCAGAATCCTAAGGAGGAATGGAGAAAACCTCAGACTCATGCAGAGAGAGGTGGAACCTCATAGCGGGGGCCATATGTTGAACATAAAGGG
>ML810466.1:9865-38135 GCA_009831015.1 Picea engelmannii
AGAGAGAGAGGTTGAGCTGGAGAAAAGAGACAGCAACAGAAATTTCTGGGAGCATTGGCATGCACTCCAAGGTTGCCGAATAGCATTGTGAGGCACAGAAGTTGAATCTTAGCAGAGTTTTGGCACAAATTTCGTGACAGTCCATACAACATTAATTGCCGTATTGTTGTACGAATTTCTGGTTTAGAAATTGAGGAGAAAAGCTACAGGAATGTCCAGATAAGTTTGTGTAAATATCTGAAGATGAAAATGCTGTAAAAGAATTTCTCAGAAGCTCTTAAATACTACAAATCCCTCTCTCACTGGTTTTCCCCTTGTGGGTTTTTCCAGGGTCGAAGTTAGACCAAAAATATATGTGTCTAATATTTTCTGAGTTTTGCATATTGCTGATATTTAATTTCTACGTTGAAAACGATGTTCATAATCCTCATGTTTCAGTTCTGAAATTTATTTTCTGTTAAGTTTTTTAGATGCTGAAACACCGCTGTAGCTTATGCTGAAACACCGTTGTAGTATATGTTGAAACACAGTGCTGAGTATATGTTGAAACACCAAGCTGTAGCATATGCTGATGTTGAAACACCGCTGTGAGCAGATGCTGAAACACCAGGCTGTAGCATATGCTGATGCTGAAACACCACTATGAGCAGATGCTGAAACACGGCTGTAGCATATGCTGAAACAGTGCTGAAACTGAGTTTGGCATTTAAATTTGACTGAAAAATCAGCGAGACTGACACTGGGTGGGATTTTGAAAAAATTAACATTCCCTTCCACACATCCATTGCACACGTCTTCATGGTCAATTTTGAATTCTAGTAGACCTATGACAACTTTTCATATGTATGGTAGCATCTTGTAATTGATGTGAGCTAATCTTCTATGCCAAAGTTCACATGAGTTTTCAATGGCGTGGGTCATGGAAGCTTCTGAGTGACCCTTTAGTTTGTACAAGCCATTTTCTTCTCTTCTAATGATGATTGCTTCATTTATGGTCTCTCCTTTAGCACGTTGCCTTCTGCAACCTTCACTATAGCTTCCTCAGGGTTATTACATGTGACTTGGAGCAAGGTCAACAAAACAACAAGCAAGAATAATATCCTTTTGATAATATAAATCAATAGCACGAACAATCATCACATTAGCTCCTTTAGAGCTATCACTTGTAACTTGTCTGAAGCAAAGATTAGTGGTAATAGATACAATACGAAATGAGGTCAACACTCTCATAGTGTTGTGATCGAACATTCTTCCATGGCAACCTGGAACTAACACACGAGGTTTCTCCTAGAGGAGGTGTTAGTTGTATCAAGAAAAGTATTTACTATTAAAATATTGTGTAACTGCAAAGAATATTCTTATCCCCTTTTGTGGATAAAGATAAAATATATTTATTATTGATTAGATCAATCCCCTTTTGTGGATTGATCATGTCGGGCATTGTAATTGACCAAATCCCCTTTTGTGGATTGGTCAAACCCTAATTATAATAAGCTAAATAAGAAGTCGGCCCCATAATATATTAAAGAGGCCCCAAAATATATTAAAGGTGGTTATAATGACTTAGAAGAAGAAGTCGGCCCTACCAATGAAGAGATGCTTCCGCACGTGCCAGAATTGTATAAATAAGAGAGGCGACACACACTCATCTCACTCATCTAGTGCACACATATTGAAGGAAGTTGCAGTTACCAGTTGTCGGAAGAAGGAAGAGAGAGAGAGAAAGGCGCATCCTTGGGAGAAGAATTTTTGTGTTGTTTGGTTCATTATCTCGACATTGTATTGGCTATCTATATTAAGGAAGTTTTGTTGGGTTTTCTTCCCCTTGAGGGTTTCCCAGGATAAATGCTTGTGTACTCTTGTGATTGTGTTTCTCTCAGTGATCCTATCTATGCTATTGTTATCTAGTAAATTGAAAGTAACCTAATAATAGCAGAAACTTTAACATGGTATCAGAGCCAAGCTGAAGAGAACATCTTTCACAGGAAAAAGAAAAACGTCATTGTTGTTGTACAAGAAAATTTGGGATTTTTATTAAAGAAGGTTTTCAGCCTCAAATCCATCTAGAAAGGTGCGCCCTACCTCAAGGAACATTTTGGCATCCTTAGCGCACTTTTTCAGTGGCTAGATCTCCTAGAAAGTGAAACCCTAGTTTTCACAAAGTACCAGAAAACTAGAAGTACCAGTGTACCAAAAGTACCAGAAAACCAAAAGCACTAGTCCAGAAATCCGCAGATCAAGTTTGGAGGGGTAAAAGTTGGATTTTATGAAATCTAAACACACCAGGCTACTCACCTCAGTCCAACACATCTTTTGGTGAGTTCAGTTTTCAGATCCAAGTAATTTGATTTTTTTATTATTTCTATAGCCCGGAGGGCTAGGGTTTCTTCTACAAAAAAGAATGGCTACCAGCATGAGGGTAGAAGACAAGCTGGAAGGATCTAGAAACTTCAGATCTTGGAAGCATAGGTTGCAGATGATTCTAGACAATAATGATCTCCTAGAACATGTTACAGTGGGTGTACCAGAACCAGATGAAGAAGAGCAAAAGACCAAGCATAAGAAGAATGAAAAGAAAGCAAAGAGATTTGTGTCAGATTTAGTAAAAGATCACTTGATCCCTCATATATCCGAACTACAGACAACAAGGCAAATGTATGAAGCACTCAACAGATTATATGAAAGAAAAGACATTAGCCGGAATCTTACCTTAAGAAATCAGCTTCGTAATATGAAGATGGACAACTTAGAATCTGTCACATCCTATCTTATGAGAGTTTCTCAGATCAAAGATCATCTTGCAGCTATTGGAGATGTCATTAGTGACAAATAACTTGTAACCACAACCCTAAATGGGTTTCCAACATTTTGGATTCCTTTTGTACACTGAGTGTGTGCAAGAAGCAAGTTACCCAAGTTTGATAAGTTATGGGCAGATTGCACACACGAAGAATCTAGACTTGCAGACCAACATAAGAGATTAATTGTCGATGAAGACGAAGCTCTTACAGCTCAAAAGAACAAAATAAGTTCCTTCAGGAAGAACAATAAAGAAGCTAACTCCGTAAGAGTTCCTGATAAGAAGATAGATGTTTCAAAGATCAGATGCTACAATTGTTAAAAGTTATGACTGTCCTCAAGGAAAAGGGAAAAGAAAGCATCAAGCACATGTGGCAGAGGAAGAGGAATCTCCTCCCTCAAAGAAAGCTTTAGCAGAAATTAAGGATTATGTACTTTAAGTTGAAGATAGTTGATCTGAAGAAAGATGGAAAATGGTGGAGTCCGTGGAGCCTCCCCACACAAAAACAAAAGATAAGTATTCATGTTTTAGTATCTTGTTTACTTTAATACTTTATCATTACAAGTTAGATTTTTGTGAGAATGTTAATTAACCTCATTTTATATCAGTATCTATACAGACTTATGAAGGAAGTATCAAAGAAGAGGATGAAGAAAGAGATAAAACATTTATTTCATGTATGATCACTCATGAGAGTGACAAAGAAAGCATATTGTAAGTAAGTTACAAGTCTTGGAAGAAAGAACTTATGTCGTGACTTGCAAAAGTTAGACAACACAAGAAGGACGTATGATATGATGACAGTCAGTAAAGACCAGACAATATCTTCTATTTATATAGGAGCAGGAGGCTCCTAAAGATGCAGAACAAAAATGTTCAAGATGAAGAAAAAGATGGATACTCAGATATAGTGGATGAGATGAAGGTAACTACAGGTTGCTCCAGTGCCGTTCTTATAGATGAAGAGGGAGCAGGTTGATCCAGTATGAAGTCAGAAAGAAAGAAATGTTCGAACTCAAGAAGGCACCCAGGATATTACAGAAGAGAACTTCAAGGATGATGATTAGAAGTTATTAGTTTGGTGCAAGAGTGAGCCATGTCTCCGAGTTCGAAATGGAGGATCGTGATTTGATGCAGTTAGTCTAGTAGATGGATGGTGCCTAGCAGATGGGTAGCATGGTATTATACCATGTAAATATTTTGGACCACAAGAGATTTTTTTCAGATCCCATAGCTAGACCTTTGTAGAGAAGGAGAAAGAGAAAACACCTTCGTAGAGAAGGAAAGAGAAATCCCACAGGTAGACCTTCGTAGAGAAGGGGAATGTAAATTTTTCCAAGGTTGGCCTATGTCCAAGTGTTGAGTTTTGGATACTTTAGGGGCATGCTAGAATACCCTCGTAGAGAGGGGTGTGACCACCCTCGTAGAGAGGAATGTGGATGTTTCTCCAAGGGGCAGCAGACAAATACTCTCCTCTAGCCAAGGGTGGATTAGCCTGGAACACAAACCTTGACCATGTGGAATGGTTAGTTGGCTCTTGAGGTTTTTTTCATGATCCTGCGTGGATCATGGAAAGGGAGTCTAGTCTTTCCCAGGCTAGCATCTTAGCTTCTCTAGTTCATGTGGGATGACTAGGAGTGAAGCTATGGTAGTAGTCCTCCCCAGTGGATGGGTGAGATAGATGAATACAAGAGAAGGGAGAACATAAAAGGAATGGAAAAACTCATAGAATATCTTTTGTGTGAAGATAAGACATCTTCTGTGTAAAGATAAGAAAGAAGTATCTTCTGCGTGGAGACGAAGAAAGAAAGAGTATCTTCTACGCAAAGATAAAGGGAACAAAACTTCCGATGATTTATAGATATGTCAGTCAATGTTCATGATGCCAGATGACCAAGTGGATGCCTCCAATTATCCAGTTAATGATGATTACCCAGTTGATGATGTTGCCCAGTTGATGATGTTATCCAGTGGATGCTGCTACCTAGTTGATGACGACATCCAGTGACCTATCAAAAGATAAGGAATATCCTTCTTGTTAAGAGGGAGTGTTAAAATATTGTGTAACTGCAAACAATATTATTATCCCCTTTTGTGGATAAAGATAAAATATATTTATTATTGATTAGATCAATCCCCTTTTGTGGATTGATCATGTCATGCATTGTAATTGACCAAATCCCCTTTTGGATCATTCCTCTGAATATGTTGGATCTTGAGATCCTTTTGGATCTATGGCAAGAGATCCCTTCTCCTGCAAATACTCTTTAAGGTTTAACCATTTAAACATATGTGAGTACATACCTATGATAACATTTGCAGGTAGTGGCTCCATCTGACAGCAATGGTAATCATTACCAACTCTTAATAACTTCAAGGGTGATTGCAACTGGTACTACGACTACAATTGCAACTGATACTGCAACTGCAACTGCAACTTAGGGTTTTATGAGGAAAACCTAATTTTTCAAACTTCAAATTTTGAAATTCTGATCTAGGGGATAGATGCGCTGAGCTGAGGCGAGTAAACTGGTGTAGTCAAAATTTCGAAAGTCCAACTTTTACCCCCTCAAACTTGATCTGTGGATTTTTGGACTGGTTCTTCTGGTTTTCTGGTACTTCTGGTACTCTGGTACTTCTGGTACTTCTAGTACTCTGGTTTTTTGGTACTTTGTGAAAACTAGGGTTTCACTTTTCGGGAGATCTAGCCACTGAAAAGGTGTGCTGAAGGTGCCAAAATGATCCCTGGGGGAGGGCGCACTTTTCTAGATGGTTTTAGGGATAAAATACCTCACCAACAAAAGCCTTATTTTGCATGTACGGAAATAGTGACATTTTTCACTTTCTCTTATGAAAGATGCTTCCTTCAGCTTGGCTCTGATACCATGTTAATGTTTAATCCATTATTATATTTCTTTGCATTTCAATATATAACAACAACATAAGAAAAGATCACTGAGAAATACACAATCACAAGAGACACAACATTTATCCTGGGAAACCCTCGAGGGGAAGAAAACCCAGTAAAACTTCCTTATTATAGATAGCCACTCTCTCTCTCTCTTCTCCAACTGTAGTTCTGAAACTTGTCTCTCAAAATGAGCAAGTGAGGTGTGTCTAAGTGAGGTGCTAGCCTCCTTATTTATACTAATCTGGCATGTGTGAAGTGTCTCTTCACTGACAGGGTCGACTTCTTAATTTGGGTGGTTATAACCACCTTTATTTGATATATTCTGGGGCCGACTTCTTCTTTTTCCTATTACAATTAAATTATGACCAATCCGCAAAAGGGGATTTGGTCCTTTTACAATGGCCGACATGATCAATCCACAATGGGGATTGATCCAATGAATAATATATCAAATAATAATAAGAATACACTTTGCAGTTACATTATTTCAACAGGAGGCCATCCCAGTCTACTAGATGTCACTTTCATGGATACTAAGAGGGACTCTTGAGAGGATTTGAAGGATCAATTCCTAGTTCCTTTGGTCTAGCACCCTAGACAAGAAAGGAATGGCTTGGATTAAATGGAGCATGCTAGCACTCATAAAGCACCTAGAAGTTTGGGGTATTAAAAATATTGTCTCTTTCTATTGAGCACTCGCTGCAAAAATAATTTGGAGAATGATTACATGTACAGGGCTTTGGGTGTGAGCGATACATAAAAAATACTTAGATCTCGAAACCATTGTAGATTGGATGCACAAACCAAACAATAAAATTTCAAAATGGAATAGTGATTTGGAAGGCAATAGTCTTATCCTTTCCATTGATTGGCAAAGGCTTGGCTTGGAAGGTAGCGAACAAACTCTAGGTCTGCCCAAGGGAAGATCCTTGGGTGGGGAATGTTATGAAACATATTCTTCCTCAGAATATGGTACAACACCTCAAGCTCAAAGGAGTATTTAACCTTTCACAAGTTGTTGACCATACAACCACCTCTTTTGGGGGACAAGGATGGGTCACCTCAGAATTTCTAAGTTTTAGAGAGGATGATTCATGTCAATGGACTTCGTATGTTGGAAAATTGAAATCTAGTGGTGTTCATTTGATTGATGTTGAAGACAGACTAGTATGGATACATGCCCCCCTTGATCTATACATGCAAAAATGGGGATACAATTGTCTAATATCTAAATATTTTTTAGAAGAATAAAAGTGGTGGTGGTCGGTTGTCTGGGAATTCCAGTGTCCCTCAAAAGAAAAAACAATTATGTGGATTTTACTAAGGAACAAAGCTTTGACTCGGGACATTCTTTAGAGGAGAAGTAGGTTCGGACCAGGAAATTGTATTCTATGCAAGTGTGAGGAGGAGTCCAACACAAATTTGGAGAAAAGGTGTAGTTACACCAAGAAATTATGGAATGAGATTGGTGGGATAACAAGGTTGCAGAATGTTTGGCATGACACCTTTGTGGAGGACTTCCTCAAAATTTGGTGCTCAAACCCATCACTAAAATATTACAAATATCTCCCTCTAATAGTATGTTATGGAACCTGGCTTTCAAGAAATGCTAAACTCTTTGAAGACAGGTTCACTAATCCCCTCTTGTGCACAATCGAGGGCCTTAACATCCTCTGGAAATTCCCATAAGAAAAGGAGGTAGTCGTGCCATGACTAGTCGCGGTGGAGGAGATAAACAAAGAAAAACCATAGGCATACTTTGATGGGGAAACACAGGGTGAACCACATCATTATGGATATGGAGGTATACTCTATCTTTTATATTCTCATTCCCTCAAATTCATAGTAGGTCTAGGCATTGGCTCCAACAATTTGGTGGAGCTAAGTGCTCTCTGGATTCTATTACTACTAACTTTAGAAAATGGCGTAACACGCCTTCATGTCTTTTGGAGACTCGATGTTGGTAATCAAATGGATCAAATGGCACCATCGATGTACAACCTTAAATTTGATCCCTCTATTGGTGGAGACAAGGATTCTAAGCATTGATCTATCTAAAGTTTCCTTTACACACATGTTCAGAGAACAAAACATGATGGTTGATGCTTTATCAAAAGAGGGTATCCACATGGAAGTTGGAACTTGGTTTATTTGTAAGGAGATTGTAGGAATGGTATTGGAGTATTACCACCCTCCATTCCATGAACCTCCGCTATAGGTTGTTAGTTTTTCTACAAGATAATAGTCTAAGCAAGGGAGTACAACATATGGTTTAGTTACTTTGTAGAAGTTTATATTTCTTATTTAATGTTGTTTATAGTTTGTATGGGATTGTAACACCCAACGATACTTTTAGACTTCATTTAGTAGTTTTTCTTGTGTATTTAGCTTCCAACTGAATATTATGGTTTTTTTCCAATGGACATTAGTGGATTTCTTTTGCACTAGATCTTGGTGACTCTTTGATGTCAGTCGATATGCCCTTAAGGCATTTGAAAAATGTAACTTGGTTTTGAAAAAATAAAGTAACATTTTTTTCNATATATATATAAAGAACCATCATAGAGCCATCTTAACTCACAATCTATCATGCATAGAGAGGAATCAATTCCCTTGAACTGAAAAATTTTTTTGGATTGAAAAAGATTATTTTAGACCATTGGGATCACTTCTAACACTGATGGTCTCCATTAAATTCCCGTGCTTAGAGTAAGGAAATAAGTATCGTACCTTTGATGAGTTCTTCCTTGGCATTGTTTGTAGTTGGAGGTTTATACCAACAACCAAATTTGCAAAGTGGTATACAGACTCACCTGGTCTATAATCTTAAAATACATGACCACCTTTCTTCTATGTTCTTTCATCTTGTGTAAGAGATTCTCCTTTAATAACCATCGACGCAATAAGAAATTGAATTCCTTTGGAGTATGTTACTGAGGGCATAAGGGTCTACTTCCCCTCTAAGCAATGTGCCAACCAATTTTCAGTTCCCCATTCATTACATTTTGGGTAAACCAATTTACATATATATGTTCTGTAAAAAATGGAGTGCCAATACGTGAATCCACTAAATGACCAAAACATACCACATTCAAGTTAGTTATTCAAAATTAAGAGAATATTCATCGAACCTGGCTGTACGAGATCTAAGATGTGATCATAATACGTTGAAATATTTGATTTGTTCTCCTCCAACTGAGATAATTCCATAGTTATACGTTGACCAATGGGGAGTGATGCACAAACCCATCTATCAACCCAATCTGTGGATTCACAATCATCCCATTCGTTACTACTACATGGACCACAAAAGAAAGAGAGTTTTCTCATCCATATTTCAACTATTGCATTTTTTGATGCTCGAACTGAATGGAATCCACGAGTGCCCTAGATTGTTTTGCATTCATGCCACTATGATCGATCTACATTGACCACCTCCCAAAAATATTTATGTACATGTCCTTTCTTGGTTGATTGGTCTTCTCGCCGAAGGAATTTGGACCTTAGAATTTGATGGATCACACTCAAACTCTGGATCGGGCACTGGAGTAGTTTTAACATCCCCTTCAGGTGAAGTCTTTTACCATTCATATAGGCTGGAATTCTGTTGCACCAACAATGTTGCCAAGTATGAAGCCTTGATTCTAGGTCTCAATTTAGCAATCGACAAAGGTGTTACAATCCTAGAAGTAAAGGGGGACTCAAACCTCATTGTGTCGCAAGTTTTGATGAGATTTGCCACTAAAAATGAAAAGTTGAAAAGGTATTGAGATGTGGCTCAAACCCTTTCAAAATCCTTCAGAAAAGTGTCAATCGAAGTCGTTCCTTGAGAATAAAACCACGTGGCTGATGCTTTGGCTATCTCCGCTTCTACTTTACAACCATGTGAAGGACCTCTTCACGACCTATGCAATATGGAGGTTCTCTTTAGGCCTTCTATTCTCGACAATTTGGAACATTGGCAGGTTTTCGAGAATGATGATCAAATTATCAGATTCATGGAGAACAACAAAGAGTTCATCGATTCATAAGTTGCTTTCCTGGACGATTCTATGGATCTGGAAGTCATCAACCTGCAAAGCAATACCTTGCCAAAGGGATGTATTCCCCTAGAAAACCTTTTTGACAAGCATGATGTTTTTAAGGGAAAGAGAGCCAACAAGCAAGGTAAAGATGCCCTAGAATTCAATATTGGTATAGAGATGGACCCAAGGATGGTCAAAATAGGAAAGGGCACCACCGAGAAAGAAAGAAAGTAAATACTAGCGCTCATTAGAGAATTCAGAGATACCTTTGCTTGGAACTATGATGATTTGAAAGCCTATAGGGGTGATGTTATCCAACACGACATACCCTTGGTAGAAGGGGCCAAACCATTCCGACAAAAGCTGAGGCATATCAACCCAAAGTTGGCAAGCCAAATACAAAAGGAACTCCAAAAAAGGTCGATGCTAGTATCATAGCCCCTATCAGGTATTCTTCTTGGATGTCAAACTTGGTGGTTGTTCGGAAGAAAAATGGTGACATCCACCTGTGTGTTGATTTCTGCAACCTCAACCAATTGTCATTAAAGGATAATTATCCCCTCCCAAACATGGAACATTTGCTTCAATGGGTTACAGGGGAAGGGATAATGTCTATGCTAGATGGGTTCTCAGGGTACAACCAAGTCTTACTCAAAAGAGAAGACCAACTCAAAACTGCATTCACTACACCTTGGGGAACTTTTATGTACTTAAGGATGTCGTTTGGTCTTATGAACGCCGGTGCCACCTTTCAGAGAGCAATGAACTTTGCCTTCAGAGACCTCATACAAAAAATCATAGAAATTTACCAAGATGGCCTTACAGTCGTATCCAAGGATAGGAAAGACCATCTCTCTCACCTTAGGATTGTTTTTTAACGATACAGAAAGTATGGTATCTCACTGAATCCCAATAAATCTGTCTTTGGGATTGACAAAGGAAGTTGTTAGTACATGTGGCCTCACAAGGAGGAGTCTCCATTGATCTTGAAAGAGTCCAGTCGATAAAGGATGTCTGCCCTCCGGCCAACAGAAAAGATTTGCAATCTTTTCTCGAAAAAATCAACTTCATCCGTAGATTTGTACCAAAATTTTCCGAGAGGATAAAACCTTTGAGCGCTTTGCTAAAAAAGGATGTTGCTTTCAGGTGGGGAGATGATTTCTCACGGGATTACATAATATTCTCATTTTCATCCCAAGATACTATTGCAGGTGTCCTGATGTAAAAAGATGTTGATGACTATGAACACCCCGTGGCCTTTATGAGAAAAGTCCTAAGAGATTATGAGTTAAACTACTCCATCATAGAGAAACAAGCCTATGCCTTGGTCAAGTCCCTCAAAGACTTCAGGAATTATGTTGGTTACAATAAAATCAAGGCTTATGTCCCGTATCCAGCTGTGAAGGACGTCTTGTCGCAACAAGATTGCATGGGTACTAGAGGAAAATGGGTTTCCAAGATCCAGGAATATGACTTAGAAATAAAACCCACCAAAATAATAAAGGGACAAGGTTTAGCCCAAATGCTAACCGAGAGAAACCAAGAATCCATACAGATGGGTGAGAGTGATCAAGTAAATGTAATGATCAACGAATTAGAACATGACGAGTGGTATTCCGATATCGTTTACTATCTAAAGAACTCGTCTTGCCTTGATCACCTAGTGGACTACAAAAGAAGGGCTTTGAGATTGATAGCTATGAAATATTGCCTAACAGAAGATGGACTTGGATGGAGAAATCCTGATGGTGTTATTCTTCGATGTGTGAACAAAGAAGAAGAAAAGAAGGTACTCGAAGAATTGCACTCTGGATATTGTGGTGGACATTTTGCAGCTCGTACTACTTCCCATAAGATTATGAGGGCCGACTATTATTGGCCAATGCTTTTTTCGGACACTCACCAGCACGTCTGATCTTGCCAACCTTGCCAGTACTTCTCTGACAAACCAAAACTCCCAGCACAACCTTTAAAATCGGTAGTAGTAGAGGCACCCTTTCAGCAATGGGGTTTGGATTTTGTTGGTGAGTTCAAAGACAATTCAAGTAATGGCTACAGGTGGATCCTAACAACTATAGATTATTTCGCTAGATGGGTCGAATCCATTCCTACAAAAAAGGCCACTAAGGAAGTAGTCATGAACTTTTTGGAAGACTGAATCATAACCAGGTTCGGTGCCCCTTCCAAGATCACTACGGATAATGCCAAAGCTTTCAACTCTTATGCCCTGGTAGAATTTTGTTTCAAATATGGCATTACTTTATCCCATTCCTCCAACTACTACCCACAAGAAAATGGATTAGCAGAATCAACCAATAAGAACCTCATGAATATTCTGAAGAAGGTTGTTGGAGAGAAAAAGAAGTCCTAGGATAGCAAAATAAAGTACGCAGTATGGGCAAACCGAATAACGACAAAAAGTTCCACAGGAAAAACTCCTTTTGAGTTGGTATATGGACTTGAAGCAAAACTTCCTATGAACCTCCAGATCCCTATCCTTCGTTTTTCTCAACAATACACCACAGATACAAAAGCAATCCAAGGAAGGATAAATCAGCTAATAGAGCTAGATGAGATGAGGAGGAGTGGCTTGGGTCAAATGACGAAAAATCAAGAAAAGATAAAGAACACCTTTGATCATAAAACCAAGGAAAGAAACTTCGCCAAATGAGATCTCGTGTTGATGTGGGATAAGAGAAAGGAAAAACCGGGTATGCACAAAAAATTCGACAGTCTATGGGGAGGTCCTTATAAAATCATGAGTTGTGCAGGTATGAATTCTTTCAACTTAGAGACCATGGAAGGAGAAATCCTGAAGCTACCAGTAAATGCTTTACATATCAAGCGTTACTACCCCCCAGAGACCTGACCCCATAGGTAAGTACATGTAAGTAGGCAATTTTCGTGTATTGTACCATTTTCATTTCATGTTAGTTTGTTTACACATTTGCATATTGATTGTTTTATTTCCAATTATATATATATGTCTATATATGTAGGGTGGAAATACCACCCCACCTTTGTTACTGATGCCCCTATCGAGTTGAGCAGGTCTGCAGGTTATGCCAGAGATGCTGAGGTTCTCATGCGCTCTACGTAGAGCACATGTCCCCAAGTTGGAGCCAGATGTTGTCCCCGATTTTTAGGGATAACTAGGAAATCATGTCTCGAGGCCCACAGGTCCTAGACATGGAGTACCGAGAGCAGGATTGACCTGATCATGGCCCTGGAGGGCCCATCCTTCTTCTCTTTCATCAGACTCATCTTGTCAGCAGTAGCAACATCCATCACCTTCGACTTGGACTTGTATCAGAGAAGACTCTTTCTCCATGAGGTAATTGGTCCAAGTATCATGGTATGTGTCACTTTTGATCATTATAACCTTTAGATATATGCATCTTACTCCTTTTATTTCTAACAACTGCTTGGATCTTACATTAACCCACTTGACCATTGTTGAGGGGATTGACAGGGTGTCCTAGCAAGCCTGTACCCATAGGTTTTGGTTTGTCATCGGGGGGATTTCTGAAGAGCCATTGTCCGCTCCCATCATATCATCACTTTTTCATCTTATCTCCCGCTCATCTGTCCCATTCCCCTAGTTTGGGCATTAGGATGATCTGTTTGTAAGGTTGCACCTTATCTCATGGGAAGAAGGGGCTAAAGGCCCAGAAGGTAAAAGCAGCTGGTAAAAGATAAAAGCCATAAAAATGAAACCTCAAGATGCCTTGCCCAGGGATCCCCGAGAAGGCAATAAAAAGCCTCTCAGCAAGAAACAAGAGGGACCCGAAGAAAAATAACAAAACAAGACCTAGTCAAGAGGATAGGGGGTCTCATCACGAGCCAACCTATTATGTTCATGGGTACTTAATAGTATGACATTGCCACTATCTGGTTACCACTCCAGGGCAATGACCTTTGGTTGCATGGGCAAGGGAAAGGGGGTCTCATCACGAGCCAACCTTATCATCTCTATGAAAGTGCTTGTGGGTAACATTATCATCTTTGGTCACCACGCCAAGGCAGTTTCCTCTGGTTAGTCCTTGAAATAAAAAAGGGAAAAGCAAATAAAGAAAAGAAAAAATAAAGGCAAGAAAGGGCTTGGAAAAAATTGCATCCATGACGGGTACAACTCACCTTTTACAAATGCACCCACAGGTAATATCATGCATCCCTTTCTTTCACTCTACCTGTATGTCTGAACATCCCTTATCCACATCACCTCGTTCTACATGGCTTGGATGATACCCCTTGGAGACTTTCCTTTCCTTATGGATACTATCCCAATAGGGTGTCTTGTCTTTTTCTTTAGCCTTGTATTGTAGGTCTTTGTAATATCTTTGAGCTATTGGATGATATATCAGGGTTTTTATGCATATGTCTGATAATATTAATGATGAGACGTGATTAACATTGCTATGATCCCTGTGACTAATGAGCCCATGGAGGGCGAAGTTTTTGATGTGCAGGACCATGCTCGACGGACAGGTACCACGTGGATCGGTACGCATGGGGAGATGATTAGTTCGGACCTCCATGGGGCTGAAGAGCCCATCAGATGGTTGCTAAGACCCCATCAGGTGTAGAGACAAAACAATGCTTGATTGAGCTTTTGCATCTGAGAAGACGAAGGATGTTCCATCAGGGACACTTTGGATGAGCCCAGCCTAGGGGGGTTGACCCACTTCCAGTGGAACATTTCCCTTTGATGGCCCAGGACGTCACCTAGGAGCCATTGACGTCACCTTGAGCATGTGATAGTTGGACAAGGTAGCTGACACGTGTGGCATGGTTGGGAGGCCCAAAGAGAGCCAACGTTTTGTCATTTTGTGCTGCAATTTTTCCTAAAAAGAGGCTAACGTCTCCCTCAGTAGGGCTTGACGTCTTGCTTATGCTTAGTTAGGGTTTTGATTTGACAATTTAATGTAAAACAATATAATTTTGGTTTGTAGCCTTATCGACTATTTTTAATGACCTAAATTTAATTAAAGGTCATGATACAATATATATTGAGGAGTTTTTCCCTCATTTTGACATAACACACAACTCACTCTCTTGTGAGATTTGATTTTTGCGCCCTTGTTGGGGTATTTCATCTTTTAAGTGAGGCACACTTGTTGAAGGAAGGATTTTCTTGGCATTTTTGGCATTTCTCTTGAAGGAAGGTTTACAACTAGGGTCTGCAATGCTATTTCTTCATGATATGTAAGTGTTTTTTCTACAAAAATTCTTAATTGAATGGTTGTAGGCTTATATTCTTGCATTTATTTATAAAATTTGCTTATTTAAAACCCTAGGTGATAAGCACACAAGTAGGTCCTTGTTTCATGTCCCCTAAAAGAGAAATATTCAACCATTAAAGAAGGAAGGAAGAGCCTAGCCATTGCTACACTCTTATTGCTTCTTCCCTTGTGCTAGTCGTGCCTTTTAAGAGTCAAGAAGGAGGAGACGTCCCAAGCCTAGGTTAACTACACCTAGGGTCGTCTTGCTTCTAGGGTTTGGTGATAGGGCCTTGCCTTTGCAACACTCTCCCTCACCTCACTCTCTTGTCTTGACTTGTCTTTTATGCTAGCCGTTTTGCCAAGTTTGACCTAAGGAAGGAGGAAAGAGCATGAGGCCTTGCTTAAGTAACACCGGAGTGAGCCTCTTTCCCCTAGGGTTTTGATTTTGGGGCCCTGCCATTGAAACACTTTAGAACCCTCCCCTCTAACAAGATCTTCCATTTTCATTTCCCCTATTTTCTCTCCTCGTCTCTCTCCCCCCCTCTTTCTCTTTTCCCCTCATTCTACCTCCCCCACCCTCTCTCTCTACCCCCTCCTTCCCACTGTGCTAGTTATTCCCATGCTAAACTTCAACCATATTTCTATTGTCGTCTCCCTTAGATTAGAGAGGATAGTTATCATGGGATGGATCCATTCCCTTCCACTTGAAATTTGTATAAAAGACTCATTCCATTCATGAACTTTCTCATCATAAGAAGAATATTGAAAGTAGAGTCTACGAGGCCGACATTGTCAATGTAGCAGAGGGGGATAAGTCAGGTATGGAATATTCATAGGGATTTCTCTCTCTCTCTCTCTCTCTCTACACCGCCTCTCTATATCCCTCTCTCCCTCTTACACTCACTCTCTCTCTACCCCTCTTTCTCTCTCCCCCCATCTTTCTCTTTGTCCCTTGTTCTATCTTTCTCTCTATCTACCCCTCCCTCTCTCTATCTCAAGCTCATTCTCTACCTCTCTCTCACACACACTCTCTATGTCTCTCTCTCTATACCCCCCTCTTTGTCTTCCTCTCTCTCCCTCTCACACCCACCCTCTATGTCTTTCTCTCTCTCTCTCCTCCTTTCTACCCTTGTACGAGGGGAAAAGAGAGAGAGAGAGGTGGGGGGTAGAGAGAGAGAGTGAGAGGAAGGGGGGAGAGAGAGGGAAGGGAGGTAGAGAGAGGTAAATATAGAAAGGGGAGGAGAGTGGGGGAGAGAGGAAGGGGGATACACTGAGTGAGAGAGGGAGGTAGAGAGAGGAAATATAGAGAAGGGGGTAGAGAGAGAGTGTGAGAGGGAGACAGAGAGGGGTGGTAGAGAGAGACAGTGAGAGGAAGGGGGGAGAGAGTGGGAGGGGGTAGAGAGAGACAGTGGGAGGTAGAACGAGGGTAAAAGAGAGAGAGAGAGAGAGAGAGAGAAATGGAGAGGGGTATATATATAGAGAGAGAGGGGGAGTAGAGAGAGAGAGAGAGAGAGAGGGAGGGGGATAGAGAGTGAGGGGGAGTGAGGGGTACATATAAGAGAGAGGGGGAAAGAGAGAGAGAGGGAGAAAAGGGGAGGGAGAGAGTGAGCTATCAAGAGAAGAAGAGAGGTCGAGAGTGAGATGGAGAGAGAGAGTGTGTGAGAGGGATAGAGAGATATAGGGAGAGGAAGGCGATCGGGAGAGAGAGGGAGGGGTTAGAGAAGGGGAGATAATGAACAAGAGTGTGTGTGAGAGAGAGAGAAGGGGGAGAGAGAGGGGGGGTAGAGAGAGAGTGTGTGTGAGAGTGTGAGAGGGAGAGAGGGGAGGTAGAGAGAGTGTGTGTGAGAGAGTGTGAGATGGAGACATGGGGGGTAGAGAGAGAGTGTGTGAGAGTGTGAGAGGGAAAATCATCTGAAGATTCAATGCACAGTACAAGGTATATTCGTAGGTTATAGGTGGTGGATTATTTGTCTTTCATTTATTTATTCTCTTGCAGTCTACATCTCAAGTATGATGCACATCTCCTCAGTTGCGTCCTTTCTTTAGTATTCATACTCATACCATAATTTGTTTCATAATGAGAGTGAGAGGAAGGGGGGAAGAGAGAGGGGTAGATGTAGGGGAGAGAGAGAGAGAAGGATAATCTCCTTTACCACCTTTCCATTTTAATTCCTTTACCACCTGATATTAGTCACCACAACCACAAAATCAAATAAAGGATAATTCCATGAGTGGGAAAATTGTCTGGATATTCAATGTGCAGTACAAGGCATTGTCATGGATTATTTGTCTTGCATTATTTTTTCTCTTGCAGTCTACATCTTGAGTATGATGCACATCTCCTCAGGTGCATCATTTCTTTCGTATTCATACTCATATCATACTTTCGTTCACAATGAGAGTGAGAGGAAGGGGGAGAGAGAGGGGTAGATGTAAGAGAGAGAGATGTGAGGAAGAGAAGGGGAGGGAGGGAGAGATCCAACAAGAGAAGAAGAGAGGTTGAGAGTGAGATGGAAAGACTGAGGGAGGGGGTAGAGAGAGGGAGGTAAAATGAGGGGAAAAGATAGATAGAGGGAGGGGAATATAGAGAGGGAGTGGGAGAGAATAGGAGAGAGTGAACAAGAGAGAGAGAGAAGGGGGGAGCGGGGGGGGAGAGGAAGGGAAGGTAGAGAGAGGTAAAGAGAGAAAGGGAGGAGAGAGAGGGAGGGGGATATAGTGAGCGAGAGAGGGAGGGGTAGATGTAGGAGAGAGAGAAAAGGGGGTATAGAGGGAGGGATGGAGACAGGGGAAGAGGGAGGAGGTGGAGGGGATGGAGGAATTAGGAGAGGATATAAGGTGAAGGGTAGATGGGTAAGGGAGAGACAGTGAGATATATGTGGGGGAGGAGAAAGAGAAACACACAAAAAAGGAATAAGAGAGCGTGCGTGTTTTAGGAATGTGTGCACATTCTTTAGAGTGTGTGCGTTCCTATAGTGTGCATGTGTTCTTAAGAGTGTGTGTGTGTGTTATTTCTAATTCAATTTTTTTATTTTTTTCTTCAGGTGGGAATGAAAAATCTAGCGTACATGTATGTAGAGTTGGTTGTGTTAAGTTTTAGATGGTTTAGCTCATGCACATGTGTTTATTTCATTTTATCATTAGCTAAACCATAACTATTGCAACAACAACACACAAGCTAAGGTAAACCAAGACCACATGAAGAATAACCACGAACAAAAGAACACAAAAAGTATCCTAGGAAAACCCTTCTCAAACAAGGGAAAAACCCAACAATCATTTTCTATATTCTCAAGAGAAGATCCACCATTCCACCACCAAACTTAGCACACAATAGGGTGTTGCTATGAGTGAAAAAACTAAATCCTAGAGAAGTTCAAATTGTAGTCCTCATAATTTCAGACCACAACTTCTGAAATCATGAGATGACAAGTGAGTGTGTTTTTCCTCAATGGGGAATTCACCTCTATTTATACTAGACCATACACAACAATAGGTGTGTCTATTGGCACAACAAGGCCGACCTCAATAACTTAGAAATATAATTATTTATTACAATAAACATTAATTATCTTTCACATATGGCGGGGCCAAATTATACCCTTTACATTATAATTAGGGTTACAAGTAAATATTACACTTAGACAATATAGCAAGGAATCCACATGTCCACTAGTGCTCAACCACTAGGGACACATCCACCTGTGCTCGGCCACATGGAAATCATACTCAACAGATCTCTATCTCAATTGAGTCCACAAGAGAATCATCTAGAGTACCATCTCAAGCCTGACTCAACTGAGTCCACATGAGTACAAAGGCAGGAGACCACATCGACTCAACTCTCACACAAAGGAGAATGATACACCCATCACATTGGCACACCCAACACTGGGGCACGACTCAACTCATTCTAGAAGAGAACGATACACCCCATCACATGGGCACACCCAACATTGGGCTCTCTCACAGGTCGACTCAACTCAGACACAGAGAAGAACATATCCTGGAGAATGTCACACAACACTGCAATCATCAACAAATTTCCTAAGATTTAGGTTCACAATGACAAACCTAGTGGTTTGGTCTGCAAATACATAAAAACCTCCATTTTTATGAATACCTCTCTATATCTATGTTTTTTATGTTATTTTTCTATAGGCTACACAAATCCATTGTCGATGAAACTACAAATACATAGATAGAGTGGGATATGTAGATTCCAAATATACAATTTTTTAAATTAATATTGTTTACTATTTTTAATTTTTTTTTGTCTTACATATATCAAAATCCTAAAATACACACCTCTTTTATTTTTTCTATAACTTTTTATCATATTAACCATTTTTCAAATAAGTTATACACCACATTAGAAGCGACTGATATCTACAATCTAAAAATAAATAAAAATTCTTTGATAATGTTAAGATCCTCATAGTCTGTACTAACAGAAGGCATTGTAATTTCAAGGATATACTGACTTAAAAAAAAAACTTAATATTATAAATTTTGAAAAAATACACCGCACTAGAACAATGGGTTCTCTACAATTATACAATTTTTTTGACACTTGCACTAACTCAGACACATACCTTTTATTTTACTAGAAAAATAACATACCACTATTAGAAAAACTCAAATTTCCCATAATTATTCACTATTTCTATAAATAAAAATTATATATTTGAAAAGATTCATAGTAAAATTACCTTGAATAATACCTCCAAGTTAACATATTGTTATTTTTGCATGTTTGCATTGCCACTAAAGTGTCATGAGAGATCATCATTAGCTTGGACATGCCCTCACCTAAAACTTTTGGATAACATTTCAAGATTTGAACAACCATTTTTGGGATAAAAAATTGTGGAAAAAGTTAATTTTATCTCTCAACATTATTTCACTAATTGAGAGTTTTTCAACAATCGAAAGAGCGCCTCCATTAGAGTTTATATAAGGGAGTTATTAATTTGACTCAAAGTTGAGTTATACTTTGACCACCATAATACAAAGTGGATGCCAGTTTAAATCTCATTAGTCTCACATGTGGAGATAATTACATGTTATTTCAAGAAGCAAACCCTAACCTTCATTAGGAGTTGAGCATACAAAAACTTTAACCTTGGATGACTATCAAAACATGTTAAAAATTGATGTGTAAGGAAATGAAGGGGTTGCATTGCTATTGTAATTGTTTATTATTCCATAGCTAAGCAAAGCAAATGAGTGGGGTATTTGAATAAAACACATGAAGAAGACCTTGCAGTATCTAATCACATGCCACAATGTCTATTGTACTCCATAGAGAGACACTATTTATTTGTATCTTTTATTTTAATTTGAATAAGCAACAACTATGTAATAGAATATAACCTCATGATATTTACAATTGCATTTACAATGGAATTTACGATGAAGATTTGCATGGTTGGTTGAAGATTTGTAGTGAATGGAAGTAAAATTAACAACGCCTACAAATGAATGTGAAAAAATTGCAAATGAAACTGGGTGTGGTGATTTTTGCATGAAAGGCTTACGATAACTTGCATGTATGCATGAAATCGCAAGTGTCTACAAGGTAGGTTTGCCACAAAAATGGTGCTCATGTGGTAAGAAGTTATTATTTTGGTCATGTTGATAGAGAAGTTCTATGAAGTACCAATAATTTTCTTATGGTTGATCTGGGATGAATCATAAAGAAGATAGACATCTAGCAATGTCCTTCGAGAGGTCAAGAAGCATCAATTCCACAAGTACATAAATGATGGTTGAAAGTTGTTATGTCTTAAATGAATCAAGTGAGAAGCTTGAAAGTGTAGTGAATAAAAGAGCAGAAATCGTGAGATTGCAGAGTGGGTGTAAGTGCTAATGAAGACCATCCAAACAAAGAACAAGAGAAAGATTAATATTGTAAGTTTTTATTTAGTATTGTAAGTTTTGTAATGTAAGTATTAAAGGGGGGGTGTTAGAGATAATGCTTCCATTAATGCAGTGTGTTGAATTTAGAGTTTGGTTGGAGATTGTTGAGAGATTCTCTCAACCTCTATTCCCATGTTTAGAATAAGTTGGATCTCACAACATGTATTTAAATGTGTTGTACTTGGGTTTATATTTGTGTAATAATAATAGAATATTGCATGAGTTCTTTGTGCAATGTCTACTCATCAAATTTTTGAGTATGATCAGCCCCACACATGGGGGGGTCATAGGGGGGTGGTAGTCCCTCCCGAAAAAATAATTTTTGGATGGTTTTTGCATTCGTTTTGGGTAGTTTTGGCACACAGTTTTCTTACCCATGGTTTTTTTAATTCTAGTCAAGAAATTAAGGTTGTAATCTAATCCAGGTTAATAGATTAGGACTTTTGAATGATGCGGGATCCTATATATTGTATTGTAATGGTGAATTTAATATGATGAGAGTTAGAGGTGTGGCTCTAAACATTTTTTGGTTTTCCCGGTTAAGGATTTCTAGGGTAAATTTTTTAGTACTATGTGTGAATGTTATTGCTTTTTTTTTTTTCGTTTTATAAAGAATCTGTGTGTGAATTGCTATATTGTAAATGTTTAAAACCTACATTTGGTATTAGAGCAGTTATTGGCTTCAAGAGGAATCCTTTGTTGCTAAGGGTTCGGTTAACTTGGGTCTATGATAAACCTGATTTCCGTGGGAGCTCTGCGGTGGTGATTCTTTTGGTGAAAGAAAATGGTGATCAATTCTAAAATTGAGATCCAAAAATTTAATGGGAAAATTGTTAAGCTTTGGAAGTTGAATATGGAGGATATTCTAGTAGATAAATAACAATGGGTCACTATGGATCTTGGTACTACACTTATGGGTATATCAACAAAAGATTGGATGAAGTTGGATATGAAGGAAAATAGCACAAGATGGTTGCATCTTTCAGATTCAGTGTTACTAAATGTCTCGAGATAATCTACAACCAAGGAAATATGGGACAAGTTAGGGGCTTTGTATCAGTTTAAGTCCTTGGTAAATACTTTTTTCCTTCGAAAGAAGCTATAGATCCTAAGGATGAATGATGGAGCCTCAGTGACATAGCATCTAAATGCCTTCAATACCGTGATAAGTGATTTGGTTTCTATGGATATTAAAATTTTAGATAAAGATAAGTGCATTAGTTTATTGTGTTCATTGTCAGATTCATGGGATAGTCTAGTTGTAGCTATTGGTGGTGATGCGACCACATTAAAGTTTGATGATGTGGTTTCATTTTTTTTATCAAAAGATATGAGGAGGACAACCATGGATAGCCAAAGCACAAATGTCTTATCTATAAGAGGTCATAATTTGGATAGAAATAAAAATAAGTCCTCAAGTGGGAGATCTAAATCTAGAGGGATCAAATCTCCAAGAAAATCCTTAAAGAAATAATAGAAATGTGGTAAAGTTGGGCATTTCAAGAAGCATTGCAGATCAAAAATGATTGAGAGAGGGAGGGGATATGATTATGTTTCTTCCATAGAAAGGAACGCCTCCTCGGAAGGAGGGGATATGTATTTGGCTTCTTCAAGCACACATGCTGATCATGATGCATTGTTGATCGATTCGGGTGCTTCTTTTCACATGACTTCCCATAGGGAGTGGTTCTATGAATATGAAAAATATAATGGAGGTGGTGTTTTCCTAGGAGATGACTCAACAACCAAAATCACAGGACATGAAAAGGTCAAGTTGCAACTCAAGGATGGAAGGATTAGAACACTCCTTGGGGTATTTCACATTCCAAAGCTGGCTAGAAACTTGATATATGTAAGTAATATGAGTGATGCATAAGTACATACTGTGTTCGAAAATGAGACTTGAAAAATGGTTTGAGGAACAATGGTGTTGATGAGGGGAGTTCAGAATGGAACTCTATACAATATGTTGGGAAGCACAATCATTAATGGTTGTAACAATTATGTTGTTCTTGAGAGTGAAGAAGACAAAACCCCTATGGTCTCTGAATAAAAGACAATGTTGTGGCATCAAAGACTTGGACATATTGGAGAAAAGGGCCTTCGAGCACTACATGGTAAAAGTATCGTTGAACGTATGTCTAATTATTCACTGGATTTTGATTTCTATGAACATTGCATATATGGTAAGATGAATCCGACAATATTCTCATCTATTGCTACAAGAGAAAAGGGCATCTTAGAGTTAATACACAATGATGTGTTTGGATTTTTTTATGTTCCTTTACTGGGTAAATATGTGTACTATGTTTCGTTCATTGATGATTTCTTAAAGAATGCATGGATTCATTTCCTCTGAAAGAAAACTGAAGTCTTTGGTAAATTTCAAGAGTTTAGGGCTCTTGTGGAGAATCAAACAAAGAAGAAAATAAAGGTGTTGATGATAGATAATGGTGGAGAGTTCTATGGGAATGAATTCAAGGAATTTTGTAAGAAGTGTGATATAGAAAGGCAAAAGACTACTCCATACACACCTCAATAGATTGGGGTTGCAAAAAGGATGAATATGACGTTGATGGAAAAAGCAAGGAGAATGCTTAGTGGTGTTAGGTTAGGACACAAATTCTAGGCAAAGGTAGTGGGCACTTCATGTTACTTGGTAAATAGATCGCCTTCATCATCGTTGGTTGAAAAAACTCTACGTGATGCATGGACTAGTAAGAAACCCTCTCTTGAACATCTTAGAGTGTTTGGTTGTGATGCTTATGTACAATTTCTGAAGGAAAATAGGAGTAAGCTCGATAATAAAGCTGAAAATGTATCTTTATTGGTTATAAAGATAGTGTAAAAGGTTATAAACATTGGAACTCGAAAACTAAGAAGGTTTTCTAAAGTTGGGATGTTGTCTTTAGAGAGGTTAAGATGTTCCCAAATAGGGAGTCCCACCAAAAGAAAATAACTAGAGACAATAGAGTTTGAGTTGGAGGGTGAAGAATCTGACTCAACAAAAAAACAATTATCAAAAGAAGAAGAACTTCATACTCCATAATTGAGGAGATCAGTACGAGAAAGAAGACAACCAAGAAGGTATTTCCACCTGATTTTAATTCTAATTTTTTTTTTTATTACTGATGATGATCCCAAAACTCTTAGGGAGGAAGTGGATTCAGAGAATGGTAAACTCTGGAAGAAATACATGGTTGAATAAATGGTTTCCTTGGATAAAAATGAGGTTTGGCATCTAGTTGAGTTGTTATCTGGAAGAAATCTTGTTGGTAGAAAATGGGCGTTTAAGAAGAAATTGAATGCATAAGTTAAAGTGGAGAAGTATAAAGCTCGCCTAGTAGCAAAGGGATATTTTTAGGTAGAGGGAATAGATTTGGTGAATATTTTTCTCCTTTTGCTAAATTGCCTTCTATTATATTTGTTTTGTTTGTTGTTGTTGATTTCAATCTTGAAGTAAAATAGATGGACTTAAGGACAACATTCCCGCATGGGGATCTTGAAGAAAAAATCCACATGAAACAACCAAAAGGTTTTGTAGTGAAAGATAAGAAAATGTTGGTATGCAAGCTAAAAAAAGTCCCTATATGGGTTAAAGAAATCTCCAAGGATGTGGTATCAAAAGTTTGATAATTATATTTTGGCACTTGGTTTCACAAGGAGCAAATTTGATCACTGTGTGTATTTCAAATTAATTGGAAATCATTTTATTTATGTGGTGTTGTATGTTGATGATATGTTGTTGATTGGAAACAACTAGGAAATGAGTTAAAAATCCAGTTGTCTTCTAAATTTGATATGAAAGATATTGGTGCTGCAAATTTTATTTTTGACATGAAAATTAAAAGAGATCGAGCAAACATGAAACTCTCGTTGAATCAAAGGAAATATGTTGAGAGAACATTACAGAGATTTAATATGCAGGAATGTAAACCGGTCAAGGTCCATATTCCTGTAGGTGTAAAGTTACATGTAGATCAGTGTCGCAAGACACAGGAAGATAAATAAGACATTGTTTCCCTTATGCTAGTGTTGTTGGCAGTTTGATGTATGCAATAATCTGTACTAGACTGAACATTGCACATTCAATGGGAGTTTTGAACAGGTTTATGTCAAAACCAAGGAAGGAGCATCAAACAATTGTAAAGAGGGTTTTCAGGGATTTGTGTGGCACCATAGATTATGGAATTTGCTATCAAGGAAGACCTAGTGCAGATAGTGTTGGACATACATGGATTTGTTGATGCAAACTAGGCTAGAGATTTGGATTGCAAAATATCTACAAATGGTTATATGTTTAACTTATTTGGAGGAGGAATAGCTACTCATGTAATTAAGGAAGTTGTATGGTTATAGAGGTTATTTTCAAGTATTAGGTTTGTGCAACAAACTGCAAGGTTAGATTGTGACAGTCATAGTGCAATCTTTCTGGTAAAGAACTTGACTTATCATTCTAAGACAAATCACATCAATGTTTAATATCGTTTTATGAGAGACATGGTTGAAGACAAGAAGGTATTGTTGTTGAAGGTGTACACTTTGAATGATATTGTAGATCTATTGACTAAGTCTATAAGCACTGAGAAGTTCTCTTGGTGTAAAGAAGCAATGGGCATTGTTTCCTTGAATTGTTGATCATGTAATTCTTGCCCCCCCTATATGCAAAGAAAACAATAAGTGGGAGAATGTTGGATATGTGTTATATTCTTTGCGTGATTAGCCCCACACTATTACATTGCATTGAGCACATCGAGAGGGTCATAAGGGTGGAGGGGCTCCCAATTTTTCTTTTTGGAAGTTTTTTGCATTCGTTTTGGGCGGTTTTGGCACATGGGTTTTCGTACCATGGTTTTCTAATTCCAGTTAAGGAATTAAGATTGCAATTTAATCCATATCAATGGATTAGAGATTTTGTATATCACGGGATCCTATATAATTTATTGTAATGGTGAAGTTAATATGATGAGAGTTAGAGGTGTGGCTCTAAACATTTGTTGGTTTTCCTGGTCAAGGATTTCCAAGGTAAATTTGTTAGTATTATGTGTGAATGCTATTGTTTTCTTTTTGTGTTATAAAGAAACTACGTGTGCATTGCTATATTGTAAAGGTTTAAACCTACAATCTCTAGCAATGTGTTAGGACCATGACATTATATACTTTATTTCATATTTGGTGTGAATGTGTCTTTGAAGGTATCATTGATTGCATTGTGATTTGTAGACTATTGAAGCCATGCATCTAGTCGATTCATCAAAATAGAGGTTAGCAAAAAAATGATTATGTTACTGTTATTTCCAATGGGAGGACATACATGGAAAATTATGTAACTCAACAACTAACAAACTACACTATTGATTAGACATGTAATTGTTTATTCATTTTGGATCACACCTCCCATTTGGGAGGCTTTTAGGTCCCACAAAATCTTAATTATGAAAAAGGTGGAAGCTCATAGCTTTCAAACTTTCCTCCAAGACCTCTTCCACATCTTCTTTAAGTGTACTCTTCTTTCGGTTATTAACAATTAGTGTTGCTAAATCACATTCCACTTTATCAACAAAATTAGGATTTATGTCAAACTTTAACTTACAGTCAATGTGATCCTCATAATGTAAATCTCTCTAAACAACCCAATGAACATGGATGTGGGTGTTCATATATTTCCAATCCAATTTCATCAACTAAATATTTAGAAACAAGATTGCATTAAGAATTGTCATTGAAAAGAGCATTTACCTACTTGTTATTCACTTGAAATTTAGAAGAGTGCATCCCTTTCTCCACTTTCCCCTTACTCTTGCATTGTAACATAAATAAAACTTTCATTTGTTAGAAGAACATGATCGCAGAGCAATAAAATAAAACAAATGCGGAAATAAAACACAACAAATACACAATACAATAGAGACACATATATACATGGTTCACTCAGTGTAGGCTACGTCCACTAGAGAAATTGCCAAGTGTTTCCTTTTTATTATCCAACAAAATGAAGAGATACAACCTACAACACACTCGATGTAACTTTCTCTTCTATCTTTCACAATCTCCTCTCTCAGAATACAATAATCACAATCATTCACAACCGCAATACAATTCCCTCATAAAAGAGGGTTGTCTTCTAGGGCAAAAAATCCTAAAAATAACTTTACCGTCAGATTTGCGACCTTATAATGAACATTTCAGATTGACTACGAAATTACAATATTTTACAAGGCAATTTTTCCCAATATTTCACTTCGGGAGCATTGCTCCCGAATCCCACTCCAGGGGGGCTACAAAAATTGTCGTTGCCTCCTTGGACCCCCCTCATGACAGTTGTGGGCGAAAATCCCCCCCACACCCCCCGTTAGGGAATGGGGTCCAAGCACGGCTGAAACAAACCTCTGAATCAAGAAAATAATGAGGCTCCACAACCAACATCATCCACATTGAAACTATCTTCTATCTCTAGACTTTCTATCATGGTACTTGTCATTATTTCCTTATTGAACTTGTACCATTCTAGACACAACTCTAGATAAAGATTCCAATACTTTTCATTTGTGTGTCCATCCACACCACAATGTTTGCTTTTTGGAATCTTTTCCCTATTTCATTATGGCTGCAATTTTCTTGCCTTTGTTTTGGGCCATCACTCCTTGATTATTTCGTTGGCCCCCTTATATGCCCGACTTGATATAGAGAGCTTTCTTTCTCAGTGGATGAAAAAACTTTGTTGTTCCTCAATCTATGCAAATTTAGTCAACTATTGAGTTTTTCAACATCTTTTTGTCCATCCTAAGAAAGCATTTTGAGTTTTGCTTCTAACTTGAATGGACCAGACGAAATTAAAAAACTGTTATCACCAGAGAGATTACAGGGTTCTTACTTTCAATGTCCTTGAAGATAACATCTTCTTCTTCATACCCAGATTCAGTTTTGTGTTCTTCTTCCATCTTGTACTTCATTTCCATAAGCTGCAATACCATCTCAGCCAATGTTGTTCTGTTCTGATCCAATCAAGTGATTATGGCTTTTGAGACGTCCAAGCATTTTTCATCATGTAAACGCCCGACCATCTTTGGCTGGCTGCTCCTCTCTATTCCTAGCATTAGGAACTATTATATTGAGACAAGGGCATACCATTTAAGAATCCAGCTCTCCATGAAGTCCACTGTACACTTCTGGTGTTAAGTTTCTGTGAGTCCTTCTTCCAATGCTATTGGTTATTCCAAAACTTGTAATCTTGGGAAGTTATAACACAATTGCCACATCCAATTCATTGAGGCCTTGGTGGTTTTGCACAGAACACAGGTTATATGATGGAGGAGGAAATAACTAGGAGCAAAGCCCAGTCTTGGAAGCGTACATCATAAAATGTGACATGGCTAGGCTTTAGTACTGAATT
>ML810466.1:44943-58041 GCA_009831015.1 Picea engelmannii
TAGAGTCAAGGTGGGCACTATTTTTCGTGCTTAGGTAGAAACCCCACCTTGGCTTCAACTTGGAAACATCTTAAAAAGAACAAAAGGAAATAAATGGGCTTGGAAAAAGGTTGCATTGAAAACGAAGGTGCAACATGCCCTCTACAAAGGCACCCATAAATGAGATACTACAGTCCCTTGTATGTCATGAACCCCGTGCCCAAAATTCTTGCCCCCATCCATGTCACTTTCTCCACATGTATTAGAGAGGGGTCCACTTGGGAAACACTCCTAAACTTCAGGTACAATTCACCCAATAGGTCACTTTGTCAACCCTCCCATACCTAAACTTGGCAAGTTGCATAGGGTCTTTGAGCACATGTTTATTTTGATGAGGTAGTTTGGATGTACATGCTTAGATGGCTCTTTTATTGATTTGATTTACTTATCATGATGCATTTGACTTGAGATCCTTGGAGGGTGCATTCATTGTCTTTGCAGGACCTAGTTGATGGGCAAATTTGGAAGAACAAGCCTAGCTTGGGCTTCCTTGGGGCTTGAATCCCACAAGTTGGATACTAGGGTCCACACATTGGATGATGATGATATGCCTTTGGAGGCCTAGACGACACCTTGGAGGATCTCACCTAGCCCCTACAAGCCAAACGACTTGCCTTTGGAGGCTAAAACACCACCTTTAAGGGCTTGACGTCACCCTAGGGATAGGGTTTGGTGGTGTTTGGAGACACTTGACACGTTTTGAGGGAGGGAGCCCTTGGATAATGGAGGAGAGGATTGTTGATGATTGCAGCTTCGTGAGACATCCTCTAGAACACGTTCTCCTTTGAGACTGAGTTCAATCGACCTGAGAGGGAGCCCAGTGTTGGGCATACCCACGTGATGGGGCATCGTTCTCCTCTGTGTGAGAGTTGAGTCATCCCCCAATGGTTGGGGCATCGTTCTCCTCTAGAGATTTGAGTCATCCCCCATTGGTTGGGTGTGCCCATGTGATGGGTGTATCATTCTCCTATGTGTGAGAGTTGAGACGATAAGGTACTCCAGATGATTATGTTGAGTATGATGTCCCTGCGGCTGATCACAGGTGGGCGTGTCCCTAGTGGCTGAGCACTAGTGTACGTGTGGATCCCTTGTTGTATTGTCTAAGTGTAATATTCACCTGTAACCCTAATTGTGATGTAAAGGGTACATGCCGACCCCACCATATGTGAAAGATAATTAATGTTTATTGTTATAATTAATTATTTTCTGAGGTATTGAGGTCGGCCCTGTTGTTCCAATAGACACCACTTTTGTTGTGTCCAGTCTAGTATAAATAAAGGTGATTTCCCCATTGAGGAAAAATAAAAGTCACTTGACATTTTGGAGTTTCAGCAAGTATACCTTAAGGGATGAAGTGCGCACCTCTCTTGGGTGCAAGTTTCAAGGTAGTAGAGCACCCTCTTGTGTGCATTAAGGTTTTATGGTTGGGGATCTTCTCTTGAGAATATAGCAAATGATTGTTGGGTTTTCTTCCCTTGAGTAGAAGGGTTTCCTAGGATATTTCTTGTGTTCTTGGTGCATGATACTTCTTCTTGTGTTCCTAGTTATTACAACAATTGTGAATGGTGTAGCTGTATTTTTTTATGGTTCAAGTATTAAATGCTATAATTGAAATAAACCTCATGCTTGAGCCTAGCATAGTGAAAATTCAACATGGTATCAGAGCATAGGTATTGAAGAAGCCCTTGCACAAGCCTTCAAAGCAAGTCGTCCTCTTTTCTGCAGAACCGTATGGCCCTCCTAGGGTTTCTAGAAGTCCATATGACCCTCTCCTTTTTGGGTGTTCCAACACTTAATACCTAAATGTTGGGGATAAAAATCACATAGGGGTGTGCGACCTCCCTGAGTGCACCTCTAACAACTCTCATATTGCAATTTCGAGAATTTTGGATTTTTGGCCCTAGGGTTTCTAGGGTTTCACAATTTTCTGCAAAAATTTCAGTTTTAGGGTTTTTGCAGCTCATTGAAGGAGATTTTCAGCTCACTAATGTTATTATGAATTTCAAGGCTTATTGTTGGCAGTCATAAGCCCAACAAAACCTAAGATTTCTAGCCTAGCCTAGCTGTTAGGTTTCCTAGCCCAATTGGTAAGGGTTTGTGAAGAATCTGAAAATATGATGAACAAAACCTTAGTGGAAGATAGGCTTGATGGATCAAGCAACTTCAGTTCCTAGAAGTCAAGACTTCATATCAATTTTTAAGAGGATGACCTATTGAGTGTGATACAAAAGGATTTACTAGAGACAACTACCGATGAAGAGAAAGAAGAAAGGAAGGAAGATGGCGTCAAGGCAAGGAAGAAATCAGACTTACAACTAGAGGAGTGGAAGACTCCCCTCAGGATGACAATCATGCTCTTTCCTTTCATACAAAGAAATGAGGAAGAAATAAAAGAAACTTCAGACAAACATTCAAAGACGAGAAGACTTCATCAACTTCACATTATGATCATAGAAAAGACATGTCAAAGATCCAATGCTTCAGATGTGACAAGTATGGACACTTTGCGAGAAATTGTCCTACCAGGAAGAGAGGAAGTCAATATGCCTCCACTGATGACATTGATCCAGACCCACCTGAGAGAGATGAAGACATAAGAGATGAGGCTTTCTTCCTCTGACCTTTCTCAGGAGGACCAAAAGAAAGATTGAGCATAACTGTAGAATAAGGTGAGTTTTGTACTACATTCCTTATTTGATTTCTTCATTACCCTATAGTTGCTTGCATTTTGATGATGAAGGGTAGTATCCCTGGTGTGGGAACCCTCATGACTTGGACCATTATCCCTGGTACGGGAGTCCGATTTTCCTCTTGGTTGGTTATTATCCTAGTACAAGAGACCAACAAAGCACTGTAGAGTTAGTAGGGGACCTGAGAAGACATGAGATGCCTCCAGGTTAGCAAACAGGAAAAGGAAGATGTTTATCCTTCAGACTTCAGAGGAAGTCAAACTATTTGAGAAGAAGGAAGAGAAAATACCTTCTCCCCTTCAGCAATTCAGAGGGAGACAACCATTGTTCTAGTTTATCCAGTTAATGTTCCTAGAGACATTGCAGTAGGCCATAAAAGGCCTATTGAGGCTCGACAAACTCTGCAGGAGGCAGAGGGACGTGCAACTCCTCAAGGCACATTCCGAGAGAGAAAGAGACCAAAGAGATTTTCGAGCTATGTTTAAGCCATGAGTCACATCATTGATACCGAGCCTTCTTGTCATAGAGAAGCAACATGGTAACATGTATGGCAAGATGGCATCACAAAAGAGTATTAGTCCATCTTGAAGAATGATGTGTGGGATATTGTTCCGAGACCAGAAGGGAAGTCTGTAGTAACTTCCAAGTGGATCTATAAGATCAAGCATGCAGCTGATGGAAGTGTCGAGAAATATAAAGCGAGATTTGTAACCAGAGGATTCTCACAGGTGGAGGGAATTGATTATGAGGAGACATTTTCTCTAGTAGCCCGATACACTTCCATTCGTACTATCATTGCACTAGTTGCATCCATGGGTTGGAAACTACATCAAATGGATGTAAAGACAACATTTCTCAATGGTGAGATTGAGGAAGAAGTTTGCATCTAGAAACCAAAAGGATTCATGATACACGAAGAGAAATCTCATGTGTGCAGGTTGAAGAAAGTCGTGTATGGACTAAAGTAGACACCTTGTGCTTGGTACAAGAAGATGGATGGATTCTTGATGAGTTTGGGATTCAACAAGAGTGTTACTGATCCAAACCTATATTATCACATTGTTGGTAACAAGTTCCTGATCTTGGTCATGTGTGTGGATGACTTATTCCTCACCGGTTCAGAAAGACTTATTGTTGAATGTTATCGAGCATTGACTTCTAAATTCGAGATGAAGGATCTGGGTATGATGCACTACTTCTTGGGACTAAAAGTATGGCAGAGGATTGATGAGATTTTATTGAGTCAAGGAAAATATATAGTGGAGATATTGAAGAAGTTCAGTATGACAGACTGCAAATCCATGCCTACCCTGATGGTGATGGATTTGAAGAAAATGAACGATGCTCCTATTGATTCAGGCGAGATTGATCCACATTTATACCAACAACTGATTGTATCATTGATGTATCTGGTTAACACAAGACTTGATATATGCTATGCAGTTAATGTACTTAGTCAGTTCATGAGTCAGCCGAGACAGACTCATTGGATAGCAACAAAGAATGTATTGAGATATCTACAAGGCATAGTTGGATATGGTCTGAGATATGCCTCCAGTGTAGACATGAGTTTGCAAGGATATGCCGATGCAGATTGGGTAGGGAGCACAACGGACCAGAAGAGCACATATGGTTGTTGTTTTACCTTGGGGTCTGCCATGGTTTCCTGGTGCAGCATGTAACATAACTCTGTGGCTTTGAGTACTGCAGAAGCAGAGTATATACCATTGAGTGTGGCAGTTTGCGAAGCAGTGTGGCTTTGCAATATCCTTACATATTTATTTGATCATGATATGGATTCTACCATTATTCATTGTGATAACCAGAGCTGTGTGAAGCTCTCTGAGAATCCTGTGTTTCGCAATAAATCAAAACACATTGAGATAAAATACCATTATATCAGAGACATGGTGCAAAGGAAAGTAGTACACATATAGTACCTTGCTACACATGAATAGATTGTATATATTTTCACCAAACCACTTGCCTTGACAAAGTTCGAGTATTCTGTGAGAGACTTGGCATGGTGGAGAATTCCTCCCTAGTTGAGAGGGAGTGTTAATGATTGCATCTTCGTGAGACATCCTCCATGACACGTTCTCCTCTGAGACTGAGTTGAGTCGACCTGAGAGGGAGCCCAGTGTTGGGCATACCAACGTGATGGGGCATCATTCTCCTCTGTGTGAGAGTTGAGTCATCCTCCAATGGTTGGGGCATCGTTCTCTTATGGAGAGTTGAGTTGTCCCCTAGTGGTTGGGTGTGCCCATGTGATGGGTGTATTGTTCTCCTATGCATGAGAGTTGAGACAATGAGGTACTCCAGATGATTATGTTGAGTATGACATCCCTGTGGCTGAGCACAGGTGGGTGTGCCCCTAGTGGCTGAGCACTAGTGGATGTGTGGATCCCTTGCTATATTGTCTAAGTGTAAGATTCACTTGTAACCCTAATTGTGATGTAAAGGGTACAGGTCGGCCCCACCATATGTGAAAGATAATTAATTTTTAATGTTATAATTAATTATTTTCTGAGTTATTGAGGTTGGCCCTATTGTGCCAATAGACGCCACCTTTGCTGTGTCCAATCTAGTATAAATAAAGATGATTTCCCCATTGAGGAAAAATAAAATTCACTTGACAATTCAAAGTTTCAGAAAGTACACCTTAAGGGATGAAGTGCACACCTCTCTTGGGCCCAAGTTTCAAGGTAGTAGAGCACCCTCTTGTGTGCATTAGGGTTTTATGGTTGGGGATATTCTCTTGAGAATATAGCAAAGGATTGTTGGATTTTCTTCCCTTGAGTAGAAGGGTTTCCCAGGATATTTCATGTGTTCTTGTGCATGGTACTTCTTCTTGTGATCTTGGTTATTGTAGCAATGATTATTGGGTTTTCTTCCCTTGAGTAGAAGGGTTTCCTAGGATATTTCTTGTGTTTTTGTGTATGGTACTTATTCTTGTGATCTGGGTTATTGCAACAATTGTGAATGGTGTAGCTTCATTTTTTTATGGTTCAAATAAATGCTAAAATTGAAATAAACCTCATGCTTGAGCCTAACATAGTGAAAATTCAACAAGGATTACCTTGAATACATTTGGCCTTTGGAGTCCTAGCGCACTCATCTTGAACCCAAAGACTTGACCTAAAAGTTCCAAAATGTTACCCCAAGAGGGTGACATCATGTTTCTAGGGTTTATCTTATGTGCAAATTATGAATTAAAAAATGTTATTTCGACAAAGGGGCAAGAGTAAGGGTTGTTGTCCCCTTATCTTGTAGTTTACCCTTTGAATGTGGACAAACTATGTTTTAGAGTATTTGTATAAATAGAGATCATCTCTATTTCATTTTCAACATAGCTCTTCCATTGTGAGAAGACTAGTGGCTGAAATTTTCGCTATACTTGAGAATCTTTGGTATCTCTCTCTCTTGCAAATGAGTTTTGGTGTATCTCTTGATGAATGGATGAGCTAAGGTGGTGCACAGCTCTTGGAGACTCCTATTCTTTCTTATGGATGGTTTGTCTTGGTGAAACTAGGGTTTGATCTTGCAACTTTCTTGGTTTTGGTAAGGAAAATCTACATTCTTCTTGCTCACTTCATGATATTGTTGGTTAAAACCCTTGGAAGAGTATAATTGCATACACCCTCCATCAACTTCTCTTCATTTGCTAATTTACAAGCCTTTTATTGCAAGGTATCTTGGAGGAATACAAGGGTGTACACCTTCCTTGATCTACCTTGATTTTGGTTCGCATGCCCTAGGGAGTAAGAGGGTTTACACCCCTAGGGATATTGTTGATATAAATTGTGTTTTAAAGACTCCATTAACCCATTTTTTAGAAGGCACTAATATGAAATTTGCATTGGAGATAGAAATTGTTTACTTTGGTAAACATGATTTAATGAGATATTGATATTGTTCAAGTTGGAATCTATTGTTGATGCTTTGAGGTTGCCAAATCCTCTAGGAAGTCTTTATCTACTTAGTCTTCTTGGAGCTAGAGATAAACAAAAGCTACAACCATTAGTGATGCATCAAATACTCTCTTACTTTGATTATAACTCACATTTCAACCATCAAAATTTGCTAAAAGTTTGTGAACATAATCTACTAGTCCTAGCGCATATTTTGGGTGTATCATTGCAAGTTTTGGTGGCTGATTTTTCTGCTGTAACAATTTGTTTTCTACATCCATAAGGCTGCAATTATATCTTTGCGATACTTTTCTATACAAACCTTAAATTGATGCTAAAGTTTTATGCTTTCATACTTGAGTTGTACTAGTGTTTACTAGCTTATCTCTTGCATCATTCACGTGACTTTTAGCATCTTTATTAATTGTTTCTTGCTGATATATATCTCTTTTGATTGCTTCAAATAGGGACATCAATCTTAACTTGCTTTTCCACTTAACATATTGCTTGTACACTTGGATTGTCTTGTGTCTCGGGAAGGTACAAACAATTTTCGTCGGTACTCAAGGACTTGACAACCTTAAACCACTTCCGAGACTCATTCTTAAGCCTTCCTCCATTTAAAAACTTGACCTATAGGGGCATCCACTAATAAGTATCACTTTCCATCTCATATCCCCCTAGGGTCACCTATTATTCCCCCCTTGAGGTGATCACTTCACCTCTAAAGTGACATGAGTACATGTCTGAGGTAACAATGGGTAGGTATTCTCCCAGTTGTCGCCATCTCGTGGTTTGGGCCAGGCTTTTCCCAACTTACAATTTGTGCGATAACATGTCCATCCAACCTTAAGAAGGTAAGGGATTACTTGGAATTCTTTAGAATTTTATTTATGTGTCCCAAATTCCTATTTATTATAATTTATCATTGTGGTCTCTATCCCTAACAATAGTTTTTTGGTTTCTAATTATTGCCCATTTGCCTTCCTTCCTAGCCTATTTTACCTTTTGAACTCCCTTCCTTAATTTATCTTGGTCTTCTCGAATGAGGTCTTCATTTATAAATATTCTCGATCCTTTTAAGCTTGGAGATTCACTGAGTATGCCATAGTTATGGTCATTACAACTTACTTTGGCATGAATTTATTTTCTTAGTATTTTGCTTCTATGATGTAAGTTGTTTCAATTTGTGATATTTTTTTTAGTTCTTCTTTTACTATTGTTAGCATGTGCTCATCTTGTTGTTCATTTATACCAAAAATGATGAGGTTCAAGGCTCTTTTGTTAACCTCAAAGCTTATTCATTTCCTCTTTGATGGGTTTGATATCCAATTTATTTTCCAAACTGATTAGGGCCAAATTGCTAGTTGGTTTTTATTTTAGCTCTTTAATCCTATCTCTCACATTGAGATTTGCTTCAACCTCTCCGAGTTGATTTTTTTTTTTTTTCCTTTTCTTGTATTCTAGCCTCCATTTTCTACAAGTGACTCCTGAACCCTAATATTCTATTCTCTATTTGTGTATTGTCTTCTGACAATCTAAATTTGGTATCAATCATTACCTCTAACTCTACCCGGATATTCTGTTCTCTATTTGTGTATTGTCTTCTAACAATCTAAATTTGGGATCAAGCATCACCTCTAACTATATTTCTGTTTGGAATTTCGATTCTCTCTCTATTCTCTTTTTCTCTAATGATTACATATGTTCATATAGACTCTCTAGGGTGACTTTGTTAGGCCTCCCCTTAAGAGGTTGAGGTTTTGGAATATGTGGTGAAGTGCTCATATTGAAAAGAAAAGAAAATAAGAGAAGGAACTCATACACTTGAGTTACCAACTATAAGAAACCACCATTTAAAGACTCTCTAGGGTGACTTTGCTAGGTCTCCCCTTAAGAGGTTGAGGTTTTGGAATATGGGGTGAAGTGTTCATATTGAAAAGAAAAGAAAACAAGTAAGAGAAGGAACTCATGCACTTGAGTTACCAGCCTCAGAAAACCACCTAATTCACCCCAAGTATAAGTATAAACCCTTCACATCCACATTAGCATATCATCATAGGTATAAACATCCATTCATATTTATTGTAGAGTAGAAACCCTTCACCATTTAAATTCACCACAAGTATAAACCTCCCTTCAAATTTATCGCAGAGTAAAAACCCTTCATCGTTCAAATTCACCACAGGTATAAACCTCCCTTCAAATTTACCACACAGTAGAAACCCTTCACCATTCAAAATTCACCAAAGGTATAAACCTCCATTCAAATTCACCACAGGTATTAACCTCCATTCAAATTCACCATAGGTATAAACCTATGTTCAAATTTATGGGAGAGTAGAAACCCTTCACTGTTCAAATTCACATTCAAACAAACCCTTCACATCCATTACAAAGTATAAATCTCCTTTCAAATTTACTGTAGGTATAAGCCTCCTTTCCAATTTAGATTGATAACTAATTTATAATATTAAATATTTATTATTATTATTTTATGTTGATAACTAATTTATGATGTTAAATATGTATTAATATTATTTTTTGAATATGATGAAAATAATCTCACTTCCATATTGATATATAGTGAAATTCCACTCCAGAGAGTTTCCTAAGACCCTAGCATCCACCCTCTCTCTTCACCGTCTCCTTCCTTATTGTCCCTCCTAGTCATGGATTCGAGAGGGAAAATCCCCCTCCGCCACCCAAGGCCATAGTCTTCTAGGCCCTGATTGCATTTCTTGGTAGGCCCACCTAGAAATCATCCTCATCCATATTTTTAAAGAAGCCAACATCAATACCTAATGTAAAAAAATTTCTTGATGCACCCTATGTCGAGACTTTGGCTCTAGCTAAATGAGGTCTTGTTGGCTAGTTTATGGGATTATGGCCCTCTCCTAGAGAAATGGATCAATGGATGGAAAACAACTAGATTCAACAATAAAAGGTAATCTCTCATATTAATTCTATGGTATGGTTTTCTATGCCTTCTTGTTTGAATTAAAAGAAGACCAAGATCTTATTTTTCGAAGCTCGTACTTCATGGGTCCAAGAGGGATGCACTTAAATTGAGGGATGTTATACTTTGATCCCGAAGTTGATGTTCCATGGTCATACCAATGTGGGTTCATTTTCCTCATCTCCCCCTGCATTATTGGGATGATGAATCCTTGGAAGCTATAGGAAATTCCCTTAGCAAGTAGGTTGACAAATCTAAATCGAGATGTGAAATGGTTGCATGTGAAAGAATTTGTGTGGAAGTGGATCTAAAAAAAGATCTTCCTGAAGCAATAACCTTTTATATGGATCATTGGTCGCACCTACAAAATTTATATTATGAACAACTTCCTTTCAAATATAAATCTCATCATGAATATGAGCACTTCACCAAACATTACAAAGTAGAAATAAAGGAGAAAGCACCTACAGATAATATAGATCAATGGTAGCAAGTAAAGAAGAATAATGGAAACAAGCAAGCAACTTCTTCCCCAATAGTGATGCAAATAGGAAATCTAACCCCTTACTCAAGTTGATACACTATCCTATTTCAACTAGAATAAAACCCCAATGTTGCATCATCTTTTACCTCTTATTCAATAGTGCTTCCCCCTCCCACCCCCTTCTATTCTTATAGCTCAATATTTTTTCTAGCCTTTGGTCGATCCAACAAGTGAATCTCTAAAAACTCCTAAGCTTGAATCAAGCCTTGTATCCTTACATGTAGACAAGGAAGTAACTATAGACAAATATTCTTCTTAGTCAAGTGGGATGCACACCCAAAATAAGGCTTAGAAATAGCAAGAGGAAGATGATCAAGAAGAAGAAAGACTCTTAAAGAAACCTGGGAGAAAAAAAATCAAGGAAAAGAGGAAGAAGTAGTAAACAAATAAAAGAACCTAGGAATCCAAGCATCAATAACACAGGTGATCAGAAATGGATCCAATCACACTTTGATGAAAATTCAAGGAAAGCAAGTATCACCAAGGGTCCCATCAATGGTAGTACCAAATACTCAATAGTAGAATAATGAATATTGTCTCTTGGAAAAATAAGGGAATGGAAAACACATATAAGAACCAATGACGGAATAGTTTTTCTCCTTCTCCAAGAAACAAACTTGAAGAGAGTGCTATGTTAGAAACAAGAATCAAGTAATGGAAAGTTAGTAATAGAGTAGAAGCCAATGGAATAGGAGAATCTAGAGCTATCTGCATACTTTGGGATCAAAACATATTTGAAGTAGTGCATATTCAAACACCTCAACATTGGATACTTTCTAGCCTCATCCATAGAGTCACGATGAAATATATTCAATTATACAATGTGTGTGTGTGTGTGTCTGTACGTGATTTTAAATTATTAATGAAAACATGAGTGTTGGCAATCTCTAAGTGAAGTGGGGAAAATACCCTTGTTCAAAACAACACTTTATCCAAGGATTTTAATATGGTGTTATCCATTGAAGAAAATAAGGCAGGTAGTAATATCAAATACCAATTTAGAGAGTATGTGGAAGATATTTTCCCAATTTGTTATTTGGTAGACATCAAGCCAAGAAAAGGAAAATACACTTGGATAAATAGTCAGATTAGGGTTGGTCACATTGCGGTGAGATTAGATTGATTCCTTATCCACAATCATGATCTATTGTAGAAAAACATTCACGTATCTTCCCATATCATCACATTGGGGGTCTTAGATCATAAACCTATTTCCTTATCTTTCCAAGCATATCAAAACTATGGTCCCCCCCCCTTCTATTTTAGTACATTGTAGCTTTATAATTTAAGAGAAATCAACATCGTTAAAGAAATATGGAGGAACCTAATTAAAGGATCTCCTAGCTATGTGTGAGAGATAAAGTTCAAGAATACAAGGCTCCCACTAAAGAAGTGGGAAAGGAATCACTCCTTCATCCATCTCATGAGAGAATGGAGGTCCATCAATAGCTAAGGAATCTCCAATCCTTCATTGGGACACAATATATGACCCAACAAGAAATAGAGGAGGAACATATCCTAATTGAAAATTTGCATTTGGCCTTTCAAAAAGAAGCGGAGCATTGGAGATTAAAATAGTATGTAGATAAAGGAAAGGAGCGTAAATACTTCATTTTCCATAAATAGACAAGGAAAAGACAACAAATAAATAATGTTCAAGAGATAAATATAAGCACAAAGGAAAGAACCTTAGACTTCGAGGCTATAAAAACTATAGTACATGATCACTTCAAAGCATTGTATATGGAAGAGAAATAGTTATTACCTAGGGCCTCTCAAGCCATGTTGCAGGGGATCATTGAGTTGGTTATGATAGGGGATAATCAGAGTTTGTCCAAGAAAATATAGGAGAAATTGTGAACACAATTTGGGGCTTAGATCCAAATAAAAATCATGGCCTTGATGGGTTTACAATCCACTTTTATTGAGGCAACTAGAGTACCATCAAACATGACTTTTGTTGAATGTTGAATTGGTCCAGACAAAAACCTAAGCTTGGAGGTAGAGCAAACTTCTATTTTCTTACCTTAATCCCAAAAGAGAACAATTTGACTTTCTTTTCTAGATTCCTACCAATCTCCCTATGCAACACCTCTTAAAATATTCTAACAAAAATCCTAGTCAATTGTATGAAAGAAAATTTCCCTAATATTTTTTTTGAAAATCAAGGATGATTCGTTCAAAAAAGGTACATCACTAATAACATACTACTAGTACAAGAGGCCATCCATTCAAGTAGGTGAAATAAAGAAAAGGGGATGATAGTCAAAATATATGTGGCCAAAACATTTGACAAGGCATGTAATTCCTTTTTGTTTGATATCTTAGGAAAGTTTGGTTTCACAAAATCCTTCATTCATTAGACAAAGGCATGCATTGAATGTCAATGAATAGTGTCACTAATTAATGGAAGACCAACCACTTTATTTCAAATAAAGAGGGATTTGTGACAAGGTTTCCCCTTGTCTCCTCTTGTATATATATATATATATATATATATAGAGAGAGAGAGAGAGAGAGAGAGAGAGAGAGAGAGAGAGAGAGAGATAAAAAATTCCCCAAGTAGAAGACTAGATCAAGAGAGTGTTGATAGAAATTTGAAAGGAATTTTAATCGTTGAGTTGTCAAAGAATTGAGATACTCTTAATTCATTGATGAAACCCTCCTTGTAGGAGGCACCTTTGTCATTATGGTTGAAGGATTTAAGGTGGTTCTAGATTAGTTTACAAATGCATCAACAATAATTGTCAACAAGGAAAAGAGTAATATATATGGTTGGCATTCCTCTCTAAGTTTGTTACAAACAATATCATGAGTCCTTGAGTGTCCTCATGTTCTTCATTGGTATTCCTTCAGATACCTTAATGCCTATAGTACTTGAGTTTAACAAGGTAAAAAATTAAAAAGAATATGTAGCAATGGGGATACCAATGGATAAATCTAGCTAGAAGAGTA
>ML810466.1:69007-90830 GCA_009831015.1 Picea engelmannii
AACTAGGTGCAACGAATACTTGACTGCATATGAATACTATTGATATAGATGCTTATTGTACTTGTTCGCAAGTTTAACTAACATCTCCCCTAGATAGATATTTATTTTTTTCTCTTGTTGTTCTTGTTCCGGGTAGGTACCCTTGTGAAATATGTTTGATGAACAATCCTTATGGAAGATGACATATATGAAGTTTATAAGGATGACACAACTACCAGATGGGAAACAATCAGAACATATAGAAACAAACTTAAAGAGACTCAGAGGAGTTAGACTCGGAGGAAGTCAGAAATCAAAAGGAAACCAGAACAAGCTTGTGACACTTTGTAGAAAGCAAAGAGAGATGTAGCAGACAGAAGCATGGATTCTCTCAGATGGAGGGAACTGATCACAAAATTCCAAAAGAAGAGCATGCATATTTCTCATTCAAGCATGAAGTTGGGATTATGAGGGAGCTAATCCCCAATGATGTGATCCATTGAAGAAGAATCCGTAAAGACTATGAAGTATCTATCAATTTTCTTCATTGGAAGTAACAACCATGATAAGCAACACATGTTCAGTTTAACTCTAGAAGAAGTCTTCTTCGAAAATAAGCCTTGAATATCCTTGGTTGTCCATCTAAATTTATGTTCATATGGCGGAAGGTTGGAGCCTTCAGGAAATAAGGGCATGTAATCTATAGAAGATTCCATGGACTCCAACATTGAAGACAAACATGAGGAAGAACATGAAGATTCCAAGAAAGAAAGAAAAGTTGGAACAAGCAATTGAACCAGTTTGAACCCACTAGAAGCAACCAAGTAGAAGGAATGGAAGGAAGTTGTGATGAAGAACAATGTATGTGAAAAATTGTGAAAAATACTTAAGCATTGATAGAAACAAGGCAAGACTCAAGACTAGAGGGTTCTCCCAGTAGGAGGGAGAAGACTACGATGGCAACTTGTTCTAGTAATCGGATATACCTCTACGTTAGAAATTATATCTCCTATAGTATCCATGGGTTGGAGTTTACATCAGATGAATGTAAATACTGTTCTTCTCAACAGAGTAATTGAAGAAGAAGTGTATGTAGAGAAACCTCAAGGTTTTGAGGTATACTAGAAAGAGACCCTTGTATGCAGATGGAATAATACCTTTTATGGATTTAATCAAACTTGGTGCAGAGCCTCTCATGTACAACAAAAGCGTGGTGAAAACTTCCTATGATAGAGGATGTATATTGAAATGGTTCTTCAGAGGAAGTATATTGAAAATGGTTCAGGATCGATATTTTCTAAGGCATATAGGTAGATATGGATCTCTATGGTACATATGAACCGATTAGAAAATAGTTCGAGACTAACATTCCTATAGGAATGGTCTCTATATCCCATGGCGTGGATTTCAGCATATGTCGGGACAACCAGTCTTCTAGGACATATGTCCAGATTAGAAGAATGGTCCTTGTATCACTCTGTGGAGTGAGTGAATTATTCAACATCATGCCTGATTACTCAAATGGAGTATGGATTCAAGAGATGATGTATTTGATGCTATTAGATGATACTGCTAGTGATGATGTTTCTCGTGAGTTGATCTACGTGATCATGAGATACCCTGTGTGGCTATGATGATGCTACCTAATGAATGATATGCTTGTGCTCAATACCATTGCCTTTAATACCTCCCTATCTAGGAGGGAGTGTTGATATTATGGTAGCTGTTGGAGGTATTAAACTCCACGTGTAACCTTTGGAAAGACTAGAATATTTTGAGAAGCAAGAGAAACCCTAAAACATTGGATAATAACCCTAGAAGACAAGTTGACTCAAGAGAATATTTAATATTTAGTTATTAGCCTCCAGAAAGAGAAGTCGACCCAGTCAAGTGATAAAGAGAAGTATAAATAGAGGGCACTAGATCTCATTTGACACTCTTACTCTCGCAACTGCATAAGACTTGTGGTGCACAAGTTTGGAGAGGGAGTGTAGGTGCAACTGTTGCAACTGGGATTTTGGATTTTGGTTGGACTTTCTCTTGGTTATGGTTTGGAATTTTCGCTTGGTCTTTGGTTATTATTGCTTGGTGCACTATCCTTGGAGAAAGGTGCACTACCTTGGTTGGCTATTGGTCTACTTCTGGAATTATTCTGTCTTCCAAGGTTAAGGTGCTCAGGGGTGGCTTTTGTGCCTATGGTTGGGTGACAATATTTATATATTGTCTATGGAAAAATGAGCACATCTCTTTATTTATAAACTGTACATATATTTAATGTATTTTCAATATGATGGTTGTAAACGGTTGTTAATTTTTCATATCCAACATATTTATAAAATGAAGGGAAAAAAAAACATAACTGTCCATTATAGATACCCATAGTAAAATGACACATCCACAATATATATGTCCAAACAAATCATTTACAAATTAGTCTTCATTACCATCACAATGATTATGTTCCTCACTTGGGATTGTAACATTGTTGTTCTCAAAAATATGTTTAGATCTCAGATCATGTTTCAGTACAAACCACCAATCCCCATCCAACACATACGTGTAAAAAAACACTTGGTTGCAATGTTTTGGGAAAACATAAGGATGCTTACTTCCAAACCACATATTTTTAGAATTAATACATATTATCCCACTATCATGATCTTACTTTACATTTCTCTAGTTGAAGGTATCCCACCACTTGCAACAAAAATTAACACATTGAAACGATGAGAAGTCCACTTGCATAATGTCTTGTATATTTTAAATGTAACCTAACTTCCCCTCTATCAGGTTTTCATCATGGTGGCTAACACGACTACATTGGTCGAACTCAACCTTCACTCCACAATCTTTTGTGATGTAGCCTTCATCAACAGATTCAATGTGAAAATGATGTCTATATGCCCACATAGACATGAATAAATGTACCTGTAAAAATGCGAACAAAGGATGGTGTCATATGTCTAATAACCAAAGAATTAATAAAAACATAATACATGTTACAATTCAAATGTGAAATATTATAACATGGTACTCAGAGAGGTTATTACAAAGTTGTTGCACCTGATCCCTATGTTTAGTGCATCCAGATCTTCTCCACGTGGGTTACGACCGGGCACCTCATATTTCTCTTGTATCTGGTCAGCCAACCAACTGTCGGGACATATTTTTGACATATTTTATTTTAAATGATTAGGATAAGGCATGATTCTACCATTCAACCATATGAATGGTTTACTGTTAGTGTCTCATTTCCTTCTTTTCGCTTCATACAATGTGACCCATGGTCGCATTTCCTCCACATTGTAAAGAACAAATTTATTCATGGCATTCATTTCAATATTCACTGATGTATACAAAAATTCAAAAGAAGCATGAGATCAAATATATATTATCAACTCAAAGATTTTTTTTATTGATGGCATCAAAATTTCTAAATTCATTGATGTATAAAAGAATTCAAAACAAATAGGATGGGATGAAATATATATTATCAACTTCAATGTAAACAATTTCTCTCTACTAAATTGACAAAATATAATTGACTTACTCTTTATCAACCACCTTTTTCCATTTGTTTGGAGTATCTCCCCTTCCCTTTTGTCCTCATCTTGATGGTCATAACAAATGAATGCCCCTTCTATGTCATCAATTTGCTTGATGTACTCACTGGCATAATAGAACGACTCACATACTATGTACCCCTCTTCCATAGAGCCCTCTAGTTTTTCCCTTTGTTGAATAATGCACTTCAATTTTTTCATGTACCTCTCTAAGAAGAACATCCAACAAAATAAGAGCACCCCAACTAATTCAATCTCATCAAGTAGGTTCATTAGAATATGGGCTTGCAAGTCCATAAAACTCATGGGAAGTTTCTTCTCAAACATACAAAAAATATTGGCTACCTCTCGACGCCACCATGCAATGCTAGCCTGTTATAGTCCAAAAATTCCCTACCTATGCATACATGGCATTGGCCTTTCCAATTACACAATTTTCCAAATTACTGTTGAGGATATTTCTTAAAAAAACATTTTTTGGAACATGTATGTGCCCTGCTGAACTACAACCCACGTACAAACGCTAGCTGCATACTAGTCAGCCCGTGTACATACAGGAGTTGCATGCTAGACATCCCGCGTTTACCTCCAAAATTTGCAAAAAATATATAATTGCAAGGAATTTGGTGGAATAGAGCTATCAAGGGTTTCCCAACCATTTCATCCATTGTAGCTCGTCCCCAAACTGAATAACCATATTTTTCTCATACAAAAAGAGGTTTTAGGGTTGCATTTACAACAACAAGCAAGAGAACAAAGAAACTCTGCCAAAATCCCTTCCCCTTCTAGCCCAAGTTTTGCAACCCTTTCTGAGATTTGGCCTCAACATCCCCCCTCTAGCCCTTTCTCCTTATACAAACCTTTCCCTTTTCCCAAAGAGATCAGTTGGTTGTGAGAGGAAAGCATGGGAATGATGCACTTGGAGCAGCTATAAGAGGATTCCAGACCTGGTTCGCAGAGCATTTTACGATAAGAAGGTTGTAATCTTTCTTATCTTCGTATTGAATACAAGAGTTCTTTCCTGTCCCAATACATTGTGTCTTTATGCTTAGTTGATTAATGCATATATGTTTATATATGAACATTAAAAGTGATAAGTAGAGATCGTATATCTTGTAGCGTTGTTTTCTTAAGTTTTTGCAGGTCAACTTTGGGAGGAGACCAACAATCAAGGAAGCTACAAAGGCGAAAGAGGTCTACATTAGATGTTAGGACCAAAGGTACACCTAGTTTCCTCTCTCTTGTCAACTAAGTTTAGATAGTTTTGGGGTAGCTTAGGAATAGAACTGTCTTTTAAAGGAAGTCAATGCTTTTCCTGTACCTCAACCCAATATAGTAATAAGGGGATTTTCCCCGCTAACATATCCATATGAATCTCCCTTGATATGATCCAACATAAAAATGCAAATAATTTCGATATGACACATCATAGGTCCTGGGGGAACTCATGGTTCACACAACCATGCACAGACAAAGGATAATGACACTACAAAATAGACACATACATCATTAATTTCCATAAAAATCTGAGTGCATAGCATATTTTTACCGATGTCAGTATAGAAGAAGAATCATGTATTCAACATACATACCCTTAGAAGGTTCAGATGGTCATGTGATTTCAACCCCGACAAATTCTCGCCTACAGTGAAGCAACGTCATAGAGTTGACCCATATAAAGAAGGTTCCTTCACACCCAATGTAACATCGTTTTCCATAGAAAGATCATCTTTCTTTAAAATCCATGGGACATCACCTTCTTTGAAATACCAAGAGGGACCAACCTCTCATCTAGTTTTGTTTATTGGCCAATGTCTCTTTTTAGTATTTGAATCAATAAGATCTCTCTTGAAAACCGATGTATCACTTTTATTCCATGATATGTGCCTCCATAAAGAAGATGAATCATTTTTTACTATATGCATGAGATCTAGTAAGTGGCCAATCTTAAGATGCTCCCATTATGGAAGCTCATAAAATACAGATTTCATTTTCATCCCAATGGGAATTTTCTCAACCTAGGTGTCAAACAATTAAGGATCATTGAACATAGGTTCCCCATTTGAATCAAACAATTATGCCATTTCCTTCTTCTTTGTGTCATATTCCCTATTCCAATCTATCGGTGTCATTATTTCAGGTCTATGGTTTCTCTTTGGTTTACCATTGAAAGTAGATGTAACTCTTCTATATGGGTGGTTTTCTAGGATGAATACTCTCGAATAGTCATACACCAACTTTTGTAGGTCATTGGACCACCTAGCCTTTATAGAAGGTCCACAACATTTACATACATGATACCCTTTTGTTACAATACCTGCGATGTTAATTTATACATATCATGTTAGTGTCAAAAATATAGTTGCACCAAATGAAGTATGCCAAATAAAATTACAGATATAAAAAAATCAATGAATATGCTTACCAGAGAAAACTCCTAGTATTGGATAATCATGCTTGGTGTATGCACATATGACATACAACATAAAATACCTTTCCAATGGGATGGGTATTGATACATAATAAATATGTATCCCTTCCCATGATTGCTTAAATTCATCAGTATATGGTTGGAGGTAGACATCCATTCTCTTCATTTGTGTACTTGGGACTATAAGAGCCAACATTAGATGTTCATTATTCATGAACAATCATGGGGGGATATTGTTATTGATCACTACCACCGAACAACCATAATAGTTGGTGTTTTGGAGAGAATACAGATTAACTCCATCCATAGCTATGCTTAATCAATGGCTCCGTACTTCATTCTTGAATTTATTGGAACATGTATCCTCTATATGCTTCATGGATATTGAATTTGATGGGATACACATAACTCCTAGAGTACTTCTATGTGAGGCATGCCACCCCTTCAACATGGCTAATTGTTTTCAATGAAAGAGTCTTTGAATCCTTGGAATTATAGGCACATGCCTCAATATATTATGAGGAGTACCATGTGCGTTACCCTTGTTTTATTTATTTATGGTACTTGTCATGTCCACATTTTATACATATGTTTTTGTCCACATATTCGTTTGTGTATACAATATAATCATTCAGACATGCATGGTATGATATGTACTCAACACCCAACATTTTCATCATTTTATTTGCCTCTGTGTAACTATCTAGCAAGCAATTATCACTCGAAAGTACCTTATCTTTGAGTAACCTGCAATTAGTGGGAAATAAAAATTTACAGTGTCACTAAGAATGAATAAAATCAACCCTTTTCTTCCTTCATTGTGTGACAATATTCCTTAAACATTTAGGGGACTTTGGTTAATTACCTCAAAAGTGTCGAGAAACACACGTCTGGCATACCATACATTGTTTTCAAGTTGTACAGTAACATTGTTGTCCCTAGCTAGGTAGACCTTGCAAACCCCTGTATTGGACCAAATAGAGGGGTGGTCGAAGCATGTTTCAGTCTTTCATAGAAGGTATCTACGACATCGACATCACCCCCTAGTTCATTTTGCTGGAATGCATATAACAACATTCTCCCCATGGCCTGGGTATCCCGCAAGAAATCATCCATAACAACCTCTATATCATTGCCTTCATCCCCAACATGTGAAGAAATAATGTTACTATTGAGGTTTTGAATTGGTGACTCAAGACGTAGTGGGAATTGAATAGGTGGTTGTTTCAACCATTCTTGGTCTTCTTCCTCTTCGAGCTCTTTTTGTTTAGTAGCATGCTGATGACTTGACATCGTAGTGGGGTGCAACGGTAGATGGTGGACATGTTGCTTATCATCAAAATCCTGATTGTTAAAATATTAAACATTAAATTGATAATATTAGTAACACAATGATTTTAATATGTTCAAACATTATACCAAACACTTATTAGAAGCATGGACATTTTTTCCCCAATAATAAACATGAAACCAACCAATTTATAAAAACAATGTTGAATTAAGCAATACATTTACATTAGTTCCATTAAAAATACAAAAGTACAATTAATCAATCATGTTTTTCTTATGCCCTACGAGGTTTCCTATATAAAAGAGATGAAATTCATAGTGTAATACCATTGACCTAGGCTGGTTGCTAGAAGATGGCATGTTATGATTGGTAGGGTAATTTTTTTTTCCATTTTCATCATTTATCTTGATGAAAACTAACTATCAACTTTGCTCTATGATCCCCTCTAATATCATCACAAGTCACCTGAGATTTCCTATCTTTGTATTCTTAATACAAATCTTTTTCCCATTCAAATATATGCTTTCATAATACTCAACCAACATTTTCTGTAAACACAATCTCACTGAAATTCCAAGATTCCATTTCCAAGCTAATTCCTGAGATTTAAAATCATATATAGATCTGTTGTAATAATTTGTTGCTTGAATATTTGACATAAAGAATCAATCTTGTCGGAAAATATACATTCTACAGGAATTTAATAGCGTTACCAACATTACATATGCATTACAGGGATATTGTGTTGTCTCTATCACTAGAGCCTAAGATTTCATCTTCTGTTCTTCTATAACCAAATCCACTCCCATTTACATAACTCATAAACTCATTGGCAATATAAAAATCATACTTCTAACATTTCAATGAAATTACCATACAGACTTGGTATCAATCTTATTATGGGTATGTTGATCTCAGGTCTGTGATGCCAATTCTTCCATGCAATCTAGTCATCAAAGTTTGTGAGAAAGGTTCAATCGCTCTCTCCTTGACTTCAATACCATTCAACATAAAAGTGAATAACACTTAAATTCTGGTGGTTGCAGGTGTTGGGTTCCTTTTGTTACAAGGGTGAGCAAAAGGATATCCTTTTACTATCTAGTTAGGCTATCCAAAAAGTAAACCAAAGAGTTAGTTGGTTAGTGTCTCAACTAACATAAAGAAACAAGAAATAAACAACAATGAAATAAATCTAAACTAAGCAAGTAATAACTCAAAATGAATGCACAAATAAAACACAAGAGATGTATTCCAAGTAAAATGATCTTTGAATTGACACTCCTTGAAGAAATATGGGAACTTATGAGTCCCCTCTTCTTCCTTGGGAAGGAGCTTGAGTCCCAAAGTACAAATTGTTCTTTCTACTATAAATGGCTAATGAAGGAAAATGGTGAAGAAAAGAGTGATGGGCTACTCAAGAGGAGAGATTCCTAACACTTTCTATGGATGCCCAAAATATTTCTAATAGAAAGATGGCTTCCCAAGGCTAAAAATGAGAAACATAAAAATACTCAAATGCTTCTTCTTTTTTGCATACAATGGCCATTTATTTATAGGAAGATGGAAATATGTTTCTTAACTAGTTCCAAATGTGAATGGGAGGCCCTTGGAGGTACCTCCCATCCTTTTCAGTGATCCCAAGGAAACATTTGGGGGTGATTTTGGTTATGGGGGAGATCCCCTTCATCCCAAAAGTGGTTGAGGCTCGAACATACTCATCAATATGTCATTTTTGCATCCGCACAAGTCTTTAGACTGTCAGTCGCACATTGTGCACGTCATACACCGTGTTATCTGCACGAATGTGCGTGCATTGCTTTTGCTGAATGTGCATGGATTTCCAGAACCAATTTTACATAGTTTTATTATTGTCTTGACAAACTGAGTGTAATCCTTCCATGAATATTGGTAGTATGTTATGTTTGTGTTAACTATTTCTTCATCCATTGTCTACATTTGTGGTGAGCCATTTTCCTATGATAACAACATGATTCGAGTCCACACTAGCTATCATGGATCTTAAGGTTCGTTGAATTCATTTTTGGTGAAGACTAGACCACGATCCATCACCGACACTCTTCTTCCATTAAATCCAGAACAATGGTGCTCTTACTCACAATCTATTATCAACCTCGATTTAGGAATGAATGCTCAGAATCCCTTACCATATGATGCTATGACCATTGTCTATGCATACGAGATTATCAAATGGTATCTTCCCTTCTCATTTAGAATTTATTATAAGTCAAATCCCAAAGATATCTCTAGGCATAAACATCGTTGAGAAGAGGAATGCATTCATATAAATGGGGGGATAACAAATTATATAAAACATTACCAAATGTATTTCTCTAGGATTAAAACAATCCTTTCAATCACTTGATTTTATTCTTTTCTCATCTGGCAATCTAATGTTGGCACATAGATTCCAACACAACCCTTACATTATAAGGTTTGACTGTGCACATTACAGTTGGGCACACTCCTATTGATATCTTACATGCACAAATATGTATTCCTTATTTAATGTAATCACAATTCATCATTTTTCATTTCTACGCTATGGATCATTCTCCATTTTTGCAACATGCTACAGATCTAAGTCCCAATAATGATGTATAGCTTCAATGAACAAAGGTTTTGGTTCAGTTTACACATGGATGTGATTTTCATCAATGGCTTGACCACAATTAGTCACTATCTATCACTAGGTTTATTTTCCATTACTACCACTCAACCCAGAACTCAATTCAGGCTTGAATTTGCAATATTCCTGAACATAGAGTAATATTGATCCAACAAATTATAATGTAGAGAACTCGATTCACATCATATTGATTCTAATCTTCAATAGTTTTTTAAATCTCGTGGTGAAGCTTGATCTAGAATCAATGTCCTCTTCCATCGAGGCTAACAACACAACATGGTGAAGCTCGATCTAGCATCAATGTCCTCTTCCAACACAGACACGCCTTCCACACATAGACTCCACAGGTCGATACACCTAATCAAGATTTTATCCAACAAATTCAACATAAAGAAAACTCAGTTCCTAACAAGCAATATCAAACCCATTCTAAAATGGAATTTCAACCTTCCACTTGTATTCTTGTAGCTATCAATTACAAGAAAATCACTCAACCATCGTAATACATACAACTATGTATCGATACAGGAATTTGATACAATTTCCTGAGAAAACACTTTGTGTATTCAACCAGTTTATCATTCACATTCAACAGAGACAATCATCTTCATTATTGATGCATAGACAAATATATATCACAAACAAAGGAACATGTAAATATGTTCCCAATAATCAAATTCAAATACACAAAATTTCTATCCTAATAATACACAGATGGGCATTCTATGCCATGGCCCTTTCTCTCCTATCTCTCATTCTCTCTACCTCCTATGCCTCTTTTGTGGCTTGTAGATTTACAATATCTATATACAATTTTGGAAACCAAACATAATTTGTTTGGATCCAAATTACTTGCTAATTGACCTTAAAATTACTCCAACAATTCCTAATATCTCTATGATCTTTCCTATCCCTCGAATTCTACCCAACAATATAGTTTCGTTTACAATCTCAACTAACCTTTTCTTATCTTATCTTCTAGAACTATTTGTAAACTTGAATAATTACAATAATTCATTAAGGAATTAAGATTCCTTATCAAATATCTCGACCCCTCCTTAGGCTGATCAACAATATAGGTTTGAGAAAAAATGATCCTACATCAGAATCCCAAAGTAGAAAAATTCCATGACCTCCTGGTCATGTGTCTTCAATGATTGAATCCTCTAGGATCCCAAACCTTATGTTGTAGTTGTTCATTCATCCATTTATGTTGTTGTTCTGCTACTCTTGTTTCCTTCAATTCTCTAGGATTCCGAATTTTATGTTGTTGTTGTCCACTTGCTTTAATGATGCAAATCCTTTTAGTCAGTTCTATGTCATTGCTAGTTTCCCTTCTCTTCTTCTTGTATTATTTCTTGGACATCCTCTTCACCAACATCCATAACTTTTCAACTTCATCATCTAGCTTTGTCCTTGTCTAAATTTTTTTGCTACTGCTTTTCATCGGCTTTTGCATCTCTTCTTCATTCATGCCACTGTTGTTTGGCACTTTGATTTGCTCCTTAAAACCAGTTTGAACTAAGTCTACAAACTGTATACAATACTCATCATCTATGTCCCTTATCAGCCATTCCTCTAAGAATCTCATCTCTTCCTCAAAACTTGTCAACATCAACTCTGAATGTTGCCTTTGAGGTTTAATTTCATCTCTAGGGAATAGTTTAGATTCTATATCCTCAATTATAGCTTCATGTTCATCATCTCTCTCTATACCTGCGAACATATAACTAGTTTGACAACCAAAAATCATCTCTGTCTCCTTAGATGCTATGGGAATCTCTTCTCCACTAGGTACTTATGAACATTTCCCATCACTGGCCGAAATTTATTCTTCTGACTCAGTTTTTCTCAGCAACTCCTCCAACAACTTGATCTCTTCATTACATTTCATGAACATTGAATATGAATGCTACTCTTAATCTTTTTCCTTCTTTTGGATATCTTCATGATCCAATTGTGTACTTCTTACTGCACTAACAGGTCCCTACAACTGCTTTCCAACAATTTCATTAGTCAATTGTGTATGGATCTCCTTTTGATTTCCTTTATGAGATAATGTTTCCTCATATTCCTCAATTATGACATATTTCAGATTCTATCCATCCTCTCTACCTCCATGATACAAACCTTTAACCCCCTTTATGATAGTTGTAGATGGTTGTCCATCTTCATTTCTTCTATAACTTGCAACCATACACAAATCATTAGTTTTAAAAACATAATACCCTATGAACTCTTTTGATGCTTCTAGGATCATATATTCATGTTGATCTAAACCTTCTACATAGTCCATGAGACCTTCAATAAGCCCCTTTTATTATCCTCATCACTTTCATCTCCAATTAATGATCTTTGCTCTGGTTCACAGAAGTGAACATACTCTTCTATCATTGACCTCTATCTAAACTTAGCTCATATGAGTTTTTCTTTCTCCATCCAAGTATTCAATATGATCTGCAAGCTCTGTCTCAACTTCCTTACAAACAATTTATCTATAGAACACTTGACCTTTTTCCTCACATTCCATCCACATATATGATCTTCATCACTTTCCTGTAGCTGCTCCATCAACCTGTTACCCAATACCTCACCAAGCTTTCTCTATCGCCTAGCCTTTTTTTATTTTTATGGTTCTTTCCTTTAGAACCTCCTTGAGCACTCCTTTCTCTTCCAACATCTGCACTTACTTAACTCACCTCTTTAGAACTTCACTTGTCCTCCTCCTTTACAACCTTCAGTTGGAACTTGTTAAGGTTCTTTGCCACAATCTCCAAGAACATCACTTCTTTTTGTTACATCTCTCTAGATATAATTATTATCACCATATCTTCTTCCATTGTTGCTACATGTAATCAACAATTTCTTTCTTAAGTTAGTTGAAAACATAAAGACCAATTTACTTGTCCGATCTCATCGGAATACATATTTTTGCAATCTCTTCAATCTCTTTTGCTAGTTGCAATTTTTTTGTTTGTACAACCAACTGTCCTGCTTCTCAATCCCAAAGAGAGTTACTGTGCTCTAATACCACTTGATGAAAAATAACTATCAACCTTTCTCTATTATCTCCTCTAATATCGTCACAAGTCACCTGAGATGTCCAATCTTTGTGTTCTGAATAAAAATATTTTTCCCATTCAAATCTTTGCTTTCATAACACTCATCCAACATTCTTTGTAAACACAATCTCACTGAAATTCCAAGATTCCATTTCCAAGCTAATCACTGAGATTTGAAATCATTTATAGATTTGTTGTAATGATTTGTTTCTTGAATAATGGACACAAAGAATCAATCTTGCCGAAAAATATACATTCTACATGAATTTAATAGCATTACCAACATTTCATATGCATTACAAGGATATTGTGGTGTCTCTATCCCTAGTTCTTGAGATTTCATCTTCTGTTCTGCTATCACCAAATCCACTCCCATTTATAGAACTCATAAACTCATTGGAAATATAATATCAAAACCATACTTCTAAAATTTCAACAGAATTACCATACATACTTGCTATCAATCTGATTATGGGTATGTTTATCTCAGGTCTATTCTGCCAATGGTTCCATGCAATCTATCCATCAAATTTTCTGAGCTAATTTCAAGCTCTCTCTCCTTGACTTCAATACCATTCAACAAAAAAGTGAATAATACTTACAATTTGGTGGTTGCAGGATTCGAATCCACACTAGCTATCATGGATCTTAAGGTTCATTGAATTCATTTTTGGTCAAGACTAGACCATGATCCATCACCCACTCTCTTCTTCCATCAAACCTATAACAATGGTGTTCTTACTCATAATCCTGTATGCATAGAAAATCTATTATCAAATGGTGTCTACCCTTCTCATTCATAATTTATTATAAGTCAAATCCCAATGATATCACCAGGCATCAACATCGTTGAGAAGAGGAATGCATTCATATAAATGGGGGAAAAATAGAGTATAGAAAACATTACCAAATCTATTTCTCCAGGATTAAAACAATCCTTTCAATTCGTTGATTTTATTTTGTTCTCAACTGAAAATCCAACTCTGGCACATAGATTCCAACACAACCCTTACATTGGAAGGTTTGACTATGTACATTACAACTGGGCACACTCTTATCGATCTTGTATAGGAAAACCTATGTATTCCTTATTTAATGTAATCACCATTAATAATTTTTCATTTCCACACTATGGATCATTCTCCATTTTGTCAACATGCTACAAATTTAAGTCCCAATAACGATGTATAACTTCAATGAATATAGGTTTTGGTTCACTTTACACATGGATACGATTTTCATCAGTGGATTGACCTCAATTGGTGACTATCTATTATTGGTTGTATTTTCCATTACCACCACTCAACTTAGAACTCAATTCAAGCTTGAATTTGCAATATTCCTCAACATAGAGTAATATTGAGCCAAAAAATTACAATGTAGAGAACTCGATTTAGATCACATCGAGTCCAATCTTCAACAATGTTTTAAATCCTGTGGTGAAGCTCAATCTGGAATCAACGTCCTCTTCTATTGAGGATAACAACACAACGTGGTGAAGCTCAATCTGACATCAATTTCCTCTTCTAATTCAAACAAGCCTTCCACACATCGACTCCTCATGTCGATACACCTCATCAAGATTTTATCTAGCAAATTCAACATAGAGAAAACCAGTTCCTGACAAGAAATATCGAACCCATTCTTAAATGGAATTTCAACCATCCACTTGTATTATTGTATCTATCATTTACAGGAAAATCATTCAACCATCATAATACATACACCTATGTATCATTATAGGAATTTGATACAATTTCCCGAGAAAACACTTTGTGTATTCAACCATTTTATCATTCACATTCAACATAGACAATCATATTCATTATCAATGCATAGACAGAGATGCATCACAAACAAAGAAACATGTAAATGTGCTCCCAATAATCAAATTCAAATACACATAATTTCTGGCATGATAATACACAAATGGGTGTTCTATGCCCTGACCCTTTCTCTCCTATCTCTCGCTCTCTCTGCCTCCGATGCCTCTTTTTTGGCCCGTAGACTTACAATATCTATATACAATTTTGGAAACCAAACCAAATTTGTTTAGATCCAAATTACTTTCTAATTGACCTCAAAATTACTCTAACAATTCTTATGATCTCTAAGATCTTTTCTATCGCTCGAATTCTACCCAACAAGAAGGGTTCATTTACAATCTCAACTAACCTTAGCTGATCTTATCTTCTAGAACTATTTGTAAACTTGAATAATTACAACAATTCATTAAGGAATTAAGATTCCTTATCATATATCACGACCCCTCCTTGGGTTGATCAACAATATAGGTTTGAACAGAAATGCTCCTGCATCACATCTGCTTGCGGTATCTTTCTCCTGATAAGAGCTTGTGAAATTTTGGGACCACAAGAATATATTGAGCATCTAAACTCAATCTTGAATATTGATCCTGCAAAATTCAATGAACAATTATTATATTGCACCTGTATACATAACATAAATTCAATGAGATAAATGAATTATCAATAAAATCTAGATGCACTGCAATCAACGTGAGACAACTTGAAGGAGTTCCAAAGATAGCGAATGAGGCGACGATGGAATCTGAAGAATTGGCCATTTGATATTATAATTATTTTTTTCCTGCATTTGAGCCAAAACCATCATCTTGGGTAGCATAGAACAATTTAACTTCAAAAATAAATTCGAATAACTTTTATAACTTGACAACACACTTGAAAAATCCTTTTTTTTCTACAATATCATTGTTTTTTTCCTTCCATCTATATAAGAAATCTCAATCTAGCTTTACAAAATCTAAAATAGTTATTTGATCCCTAAAAATATCCTTCTCGAACATAGAAAACGTGAATTTGATGCTCAACTCCTCTCTCACAGTTATAGAAAGATTTGCTTCACCCTATGCAATCTTGCACATAAGGCCTTTTTCCAATTCCCTATGCAGACTTTTCATCCCTTTTTTCAAATCCCAGAGCTAAAAATACTTTTTTTCCACATGTACGCACCTTGCCTACTATACAACATGCGTATACGCAGATTGCACCACTACAGCCCGTGTACATCGCTATTTGTGCCCAAAAATGAAAAATGGTGTTGGGTTTCCATGTCACGACAGGAGATCAATGATCCTTGGCCTTCCATATACTGGAAAATTTCCGACTCAACCCTTCAGCTCCACTTGAAAGATATAAATGGGCCCATTCCAAGCTATGAAAAAGAGGAGAGAGAATTCAACTTTGAGAGCAAAGTTACTCTGGAGAAATTATTCACTTCATATTGAGTCTACATACCTTTATCCTTTAAGTCTGAACACAATATTCATCCCCCAAACTCTTCTCTTATTGATTGAGAACTTCATTGTCTCTCTTCTATGAGCTTGCCTTTGGTACAGGATTGAAGTGGTGGAGGCCCATCTGGAAGGAACTTAGTTTCTCAGTTCTGAACCGTGCTGACATGGAAGTCTGTAACGTTTTCACTTCTGCTGATCATATATTAATAGAAATACTCTTTTCCCGTCCAATTGATATCTTGCAAATATTTGAATTATTATTCCATGGGTGTATTTGTTATGTATACTAATGGATTATGCTATTGAATGTGCTAACATCATATATTATCACCATATTCTTTCTTTGCTTGGTTGTTGAGGACTAGTTGTAGGTATATTGATTTGGGTCAAGTGCTCAATGGTGGAATTCATCAAACTTCTGGATGAGGTAGGCCTTTTATCTTGTCTTGCTAGCATATTTGTTTATATAGCATACTTGAGAATAGAGTTGATTTCTGCAGTCATTTCCGTCTATTGTGTTTTTCCCTAACCATAGAGAGATTTTCCTCATAACACTCACTCTCTTCCTCCTTCCCTTCCCTTCTCTCCCTATACCCCCCCCCTCCCCTCTCTCTTACATATACCCCTCTCCCCCCCCTCTCTCTCTCCCCCACTGGTGTGCTTTATCATTTAAAGATGCATCAATGCATATGTATAAACAAAATGCCTCAGTGTGTTTAATTGAGATAAGAACCAAAGAATGACCTCCATTATTACCTCTGTAAAGCAAAAACTCCACAAATTTTAAAAATAGATGTTTTCATTTGCATTGTGTAAATTTAACTGTCTTATAGTGTATTATTACTTACACAATGCCTTAGTATGTTATTAATTACACTTTTCATTGGTGCTTTTCAAATTGTATAACACACTGACTTAAGCAAGTCAAAAAAATAACATGTTCTTACTATCAGTACTTTGATTTATTTTTTATGAAAATAAATCGATGCATTATGCATACTGCACCGTTGTGCTACTCATGGCATAACGTGCACCGAAAATGTGAATTTCATGCTCAACCCCTCTCTCACTCTCTTCTTCCTTCCCTCCCCTTCTCTCCCTATATCCCCCCCTATCTCTCTCTCTTGCAACTACCCCTCTCTCCCCCTCACTATATATCCCCCTCCCTCTCTCACTCACTATATCCCCTTACCCCTCTCTCACTCTCTCTCTCCCCCAATGATGCACTTTATCATTTAAAGACTTTATGTATAAACAAAATGCCTCAATGAGTTTAATTGAGATAAGCAACAAATATTGATCTTCGTTATTTACTTTGTAAATAAAAACCTCCACAAACTTTAAATATGGATGTCTGCATTTGTATTTTGAAAATTTAATTGTCTTACAATGAATTATTACTTACACAATGTCTCAGTATGTTATTAATTACACTTTGCATCGGTGCTTTTCAAATTGTATAGCACACCGACTGAAGCAAGTCAGAAAAATAATGCATCCTTACTATCAATACTTTGAATTTTTTTGATAGGATATTTAGACACTTAGGAGTTAGTTTAGATTTAGTTGGTCTAATGTGTCATGAGGTAAAAGTGTGTTTCTTTAGTATGCATTTGTAGTTAGTAAATCCGACGGTCATGATATGTTCCCGACATAGAGTGATCCGACGACTCATATTCTCCTCGATCTTAATGACCATTGATCCATGGATTACCACCTGATTGGTCCCTGATCTCTATTTAAAGATAATGGAGGGTCATTTTCCGATGATAGATTGTGATAAAATCTCTTGTAAAATCTCTCTGTAATCTTTTTTCTTTTGCATTAATAAACTGCTCCAAGTGGCTGCATTAGCTGGGGCCGTGGATGTTTCCCCGTAGGAGTTTTACCACGTCAAAACATTGATGTGTTGATATTTGATCTGGTTGTATGAGTGATTACTACAGGTGTTCGTCCTTTGTTGGAATACTTTTGTTGTCGAACATGGTATCAAAGCTTGTTTGAAGATCTTCTCCTGTTGTAGATCGAGATCGTGAAGCCGAGTTGCCTCATCTCCATTTTTTTCCATTTTCATACATTTCTAGGATAATATTTGTAACACACCCACTATGGCATAATAAAATTTTCGCTTTTCCTCAAGGGACAGAATCCCCGAAGTCTTACGGGGACCTAGCGTAGGCTAGTTCTTCCTTGTTCACCTCCCTGTGATCATGGGTTAGGACCACAGGCCAAACAAACCAAGCGCCTTTTCGTGTTTTGCGACTCAGTGATACAAGTGAGTCCAATCTTAAAGGTAGAATGGCGAGGGGGCACAGGAATGAAGCCCTGGCCGTAGATCTGGGCACACAGATTCTGGCCATCCAGATCTACCCGCTGCTTAATGACAAAGCACTAGCTCCCTTTCTTTAGTCCCTATTTCGATAGGACCACATACTTCCTAAATGCAAGCGCCTTTCAAAACTCACGACCTCGCGAGTCATGAGTCAATAACCCTCGAATTTTCTTCACCAATCGCTGATACCCGAGATTCCGATATGGTATGGCCCCTCCTTATTAGCGCTCTCCACGTGTGACCACCAGCTAGGGCTAACTACTAGCCTTGCTCGCAACTTGCAAGTTCACGAGTTGAAAGATTGAACCTTTGGGCCCTTCTTTTACAAAACCCCGAGATGCGAAAGTTAGAGAAGGTTTGACTCCTTCTGGGCTTCTCGAAACTCGCAACTTCACGACTTGAGTTATTGGGCCTTTGTGCTCTTTTCTTACAAGAAATCGAAGTATGGTAAGTCAACAGGATGTTGACTCCTATTTCAAACGACACGTGTCCACCACCTATCACCACTTCTCCCTCTCTTTGGGCATCATATAATCACACCACCTGTCAACCACGTGGGTCCTACCAAGTGGACATGCCACGTGTTGCACAAGCTCTCGCAACTCGCAAGCTCGTGACTTCTACAGTTGAAACTGATTCCCCTCAACCTCTGAGACCTCGATATGCGATATGGTGAGGAGGTCCTGACTCAATGGTTGCTCCTACTTCTCTCTATTCGGGACTTCGCGACTCCAAGGGTTTGGTCTTCCACCTCCAAACTCACGAATCCCCGATACGCGATATATCGAGACGTCAGATCCCACGACTGTCCTTCCTCTTTGATCAACGACCCAAATCACATCGCGATCTCGTGACTCGGGACTTCGTGACTCCAAGAGCCTGGTCTTCCACCTCCAAACTCACGAATCCCCGATATGTGATGTATCGAGACGTCATATCCCACACCTGTCCTTCCTCTTTGATCAATGGCCCAAATCACATCGCGATATCGCGACTCGAGACTTCGTGACTCCAAGAGCCCGATCTTCCACCTCCAAACTCACGAATCCTCGATACACGATGTATCGAGACGTCAGATCCCATGGCTGTCCTTCCTCTTTGATCAATAGCCCAAATTACATCGCGATCTCGCAACTCGGGACTTCAAGACTCGAAGAGCCTGGTCTTCCACCTCGAAACTCACGAATCCCCGATACGCAATGTATCGAGACGTTAAATCCCACGGCTATCCTTCCTCTTTGATCAATGGCCTAGATTACATTGCGATCTCGCGACTCGGGACTTGGTGACTCCAAGAGCCTGGTCTTCCACCTCCAAACTCACGAATCCACGATACGTGAAATGGTTAGATATTTGCTACCTATCCTGCAACATGGACGGTCCCGATGTCTTCGGGACTTTCAAGACGTAGTCAAGTTCATTCTCCCGCCTAAGTAAAGGTTAAGATCGACGGCTTATAGAGCTTCGATGGGTCCCTAGGATCTACGGTCTAGGATCCCATCGCTATTTGCGAAGGCTGAAAGGGCGAGGTGTTAACGCCTACGCTCCTTCTCTAGATCCATCGACAGGCTTGGGGTATTCTCGAAAGGATTCCGACCGTTCATTTACCAAGCGATAGGGTAATTTCTTTCTATATTGGAACTCGCTATCCCTTCTGAGCTTGAATCACGAAGTTCAAACTCTTAGAGCTTCAGGCACCCATGACCCCGAGACCTTAGAAAGCTACTCTTTCTTGCATAAGGGTTCCAGAACCAGATTGCATGAACCCTCAGATGGTTCTCGGGAAATTATCCCTGATCTTAATCGAGTCTCTGGTAAGGTTCAATACGGTTACAAGGTTTATGGGGTAATTTTCGAAAAAGAGTACTCTCAAGGGGCCTTCCCAGAATATTACGAGAAATTAAGTAAATAAGACGATTCTCAGTGGAGCGAACTCATGTCCCAGACTTAATCATTTGTGCAGAAAAAAAATATGGCATGTAAGCATACACATGCATCCATTCTATCAAATCAAACGTTAGGTAAACACTTCTATTCAGAACTATTTACAAGCACATAAAAATGAACATGCGATTATGGCATTAACTTCAAATAACACTTATCAGAAATAACACCAGAGGTGATGAAACTACTAAGAGGGGTGCTCGTTTCCACCCAACCATAGGCTCAGCGACTCCCAATGGATTTACCACTAGCCACCCCCGAGCTGAGACCACGATGTTGCGAGACTGTGTCTCGGTTTACCAGTGACCAAGAACGAGGGTTACTCTCCCCCTTCTCTGCTATCACTCACTCTGCATATCTCCAGAGTTCTTCCTCCTTCCCTCATGTCTGCCTCCCCCCCCTCCGCTTCTTCCTCACGCATTTCCCTCTTGAGAGGTTGCGTGTGGCACGATTTCCCTCGCGGTGGTCAGGCCCGAGGCTCTTATAGATGGGCGGTTCACTTCCCCCATCCCTCATTAATTCCTGAGGAGCCATCTACCTACCAACCTACGAGTAATTTATTTCAGGCCAGCGAGCCGCTCTTGGTTCTCCGGGCCAGTGAAGTCCAAATACGGTATTGGTTTTCGGTGGAAGTTAACGCCACCTTTCCAGGTGCGTTCCACCACCTTTCTTCAACCATTGTGGTCTCGTTTTCAACATATCCCCTCTCAACAGTCCTGCAATATATATATATATATATATATATATATTCATAATATTATTCACATTCATTGACCTTTTTCACAAGGTCCATTCACATCACACATTCACATTTTTTTAGTTTGCCACAGTTCTTGGCTAGTATAGTTATTTTTACAAACTGGGGGAAACATGGTGTTACAATTCCTTCCCCCTTAAAGGAACATTGTCCTCGATGTTCTTATCTATCAACATGACATGCATGTACAAAGGTAAACAAAATCGGATATGCCTGTCTCATGGCATCCTCCATTTCCCATGTAGCCTTATCTGGGCCAAAATGTCTCCACTGCACCTTGACCTGTGCAATGGTTCGGTTCCAGAGTGAGGTTTCCTTTCTGTCCAGTATGCACTGAGGTTCTAGTAGAAATTCTCCCTCCGGTTCCACCTGGATCACATACTAGTCAATTATATGTTTAGCATCATGTACATATTTCTTCAATAATGAAACATGGAAAACATTATGTGCTTTTACTGTGGGAGGAAGTGCTAGCCTATAGGCTACAGGTCCCACTCTATCTAGAACCTCAAAGGGTCCACAATACCGAGGTTCCAACTT
>ML810466.1:131966-153531 GCA_009831015.1 Picea engelmannii
CTAAGAACCCTCTGAAATAAATAGAGGTTTTGTAGGCCCAAATGAGGCCACTCCAAGTTAGTAGAAGTTTGTTGTGATTTAGTTGTTGCTGAGTTTTGTTTTTGTTTTATCATAACTATAGCCATTTTAATTTTGAATCAATATAATAGAGTAAATTTGATCCAATGTGTGGTGTTGCTACAGTTTACAATTCCATGTTATTTTTCGTTTCATGAATGAATGAGTTATGTTGTTGAATACATGAAACTGTGAAGTGTTTAGATAAGTTTCCATTGTTCTCTTCTTTGAGTCCATGCAAGGTGTGCATACAATCCGTAAGGAGTGTGTTGACAGAGTTTATTTCGACTCATAAGCTCATAAGAGATAAAATTGAAACTTCCCTTTGCAAGGAGTGTAAAGAGACTACTGCAAGGTGTGCACAGTCACCACAAGAACTTAAGTCTTGCATGAGAACTTGTTGTAGGGAGTGCATAGATTCAAAATTCGACTAAGTGTCAAGAACGGGACTGCGAAGTGCAAGGACTGCATAAAGATATTTCATTGGAAGAAATCACTAAGCCCAAATTTTATCAGAGATTCCAAGTTCGCAAGGAGTGCGTTGGAATCAAGCTCAGGAGAGACAACGACCAAGAATCAACAGAGAGGAGGAAGTATGTTGAAGGTTGCGAAGTGATGACTGAGATCCGTTCAGAGGAGTGAGATTGTCCCAGGGTGTCGGATCTGAGAAAAGTTACGCAGTTGTTAATCGCAGGTTCTTTTGGGGCTTTGCAGATCAGAGGATTCAAAGTATCGATGAGACAAAAATCATGAAACCTGAAAGTCTGAAGTAAATCTCGACCGTCAGATATAGAAGGACGCATGACGATATATCACGATCTTCAGATAAAAGCTTGTGGGTTTCAGTTGAGATTTGAAATTCATGAAACCCGAAGTCTGAAGTGAATTTGGACCTTTAGATCTAGAGGGACATGTGGTAGAAATCCACGCACTTCGAGAGAAAAAAAAGTTAAGATTTGATATTTCCGAAGCTCGAAGACCCGAAAGAATCACAACCGTTGATCTGTGGGAGACATGCGTCAGTGGATCACGAGATTCGAATAAAAGAAATTGGAGAAAGGTGAAGTTTTATATTTGAGATTTCCGAACTCTGAAATCCCAAAATGGTTAGAGTTGTCGATTTGAGGAGGACACATGGCAGGATATCTATCATTGCGGAGAAAGTGAGGTTTGAGAGTTGAAAACTCCAAAACCCGAATCACGAAATAAATCACAAGAGTTGATTTGAAAGGAGAAGATCTGGACCATTGATGGATAGGTCCCACCTGAGATCGCAAGATCAACGGTCACGCTGCATTGCGGGGACAAAAAGTGCTCGGAATTTAAAAATTTGAGAGAAGGCTGCAACTAAAACCACAGTATTGGAAACATGAGACGTGGTAGTTGGAGGTGAATTGTGGGGAGAAAAGTGGTGTGGCCTTAAACCACTTTAGCCCATGCCCGCAATTGCATGTTTACGAGAGGACATAGCTTGAGGTCACATACGAGAAAGATCTAACAGAAGAGGAGCTAGCACCTGGAACTGGTAGTTCAACAACGTGAAAGGAGAGGTTGCGGGTTCCATAGAACCTGCACCAGGAGACTGGAAGGGCATGTGTTAAATCACTAGTGAGACCATTAAAGTTTCATAGAGCCAATTTGGCTTCGATAATCGAAGCTCCTTGACTAGGAGGTCAAGAATCTCGAGGGGAGAAGGGGGGTCTGCATCAAGTGGAATCGGATCCTAATTTCGTATGTAGATTTAAGGTGAAGGAGACAAAAGAAATAGTTGGATACCATCAAGTGGTATCAGAACCTGAAATTGTTTTCAAGAAGAGAAAAAGAGCTCAAAGGTGTACTCTGTGTGTGAGAGACAGTTAACACAATGCCACCAAGGAGACGTGTGGATCCACCTTTAGAAAATCACGCTACGGAAAGAGAAATGAGAGATATTTGTGCAATATTAGAGGCGATGGAGGCAATGCAGAGGAGGGAACTTGATGCTGGGGACATCAGTGATGCAAAGAGTGAAGAAGTAGAAGTCGAAGACGTTGCAAAAGAAAATGTTGCCGAGGAACGCTTGCTGAGAGTGGTTGTTAAATTGGAAGCCAGATCCAAAGTAGATATCCCAATGTATGAAGGCAATCTGGATGTTGAAGAATTGTTGGATTGGATAAGATCCATGGAAAAATATTTCGACTATGAAGATGTCGATGAGGAGAAAAAGGTGAGACATGTTGTCACTAGACTAAAAGGGCATGCAACACTGTGGTGGGATGAACTACAGGCTGAGAGGAGAAGCAAAGGAAAACATAAGATAAATAATTGGGACAGAATGGTGGCCAATCTAAAGGGTAAATTCATGCCCAATTATTATTAGATAAATCTATTCAGGAAGTTATAGAACCTAAGATAGAAGGGTATGACAGTGAAAGAGTACACCGAGGAGTTATACAAGATGAATATCAGGACTAGACAATGAGAGAAGGATGAGGAAATTTTTTTCAGGTATATAAATGGCCTGAGGTATGAAATCCAAGATGAGATCAGCCTGATGTCAGTGAGGACAATAGAGAAATCAGATTTCTTTGAAGGCAAAGAAGAAGTTGTCCAGGAAACAGAGTCAACAAAATAGAGGAAGAAGCCCAAGAAAAGGCAAGGTTGTTGCCCATGATAAGGCACACAAATCAAAAGATGGGATTGAGAAACCACATAGTCACTCAGAAAGAGGAGGAAGTTCCCGAGGAAGAAAAGGTGGTGGAAGAATTTCTTCTAGAGGAAGAGGAAGAAGCAAAGAAGGATAAGTAAGGTGTTATTCCTATGGAAAGATAGTACACATGTCTTGGGAATGTCCTGAGAAGAAGAAAGAAGGAGGAGGTGAAGCACATATTTCTGAAGAAAAAAAAAAGAATTATGAAATAGAAGGTGCAGAGGATGGAAGATCCCTGATGTTGAGGACGGTTCTCTTAAAAACAGAATCGGAAATTGAAAATCAAGTGTAGAGGAATAGTCTATTCAGGACAACTTGCAAGACGAAAGACATAGTATGCAAGGTGATAATTGATAGTGGGAGCACTAACAACCTGGTATCCACAGAGATGGTGGAGAAATTGGAGCTGGAGACAACTGCACACCCAAATCCATACAAAGCCTCATGGTTGCAAAAAGGACACAAGGTAATGGTCACTAAACAATTCCTTGTTGAATTTAAAATAGGTGGATATAAAGATGAAATTTTGTGTGATGTGATTCCCATGGATGATGTCATGTTTTGTTGGTAAGACCATGGCTGTTTGAAATAAATGTTATTCATGATGGGAGGAAGAATAAATACACCTTGGAGAAGAAAGGTAGGACACACATGTTGCTGCCAATAGGGAAGAAGAGAGTAAAAGCATAAGCCAACACAAGCATACTTCTCATGAGTAGGAAGGAACTCTTGAGAGAAGTCAATAAGGAACAAGATATTCAGTTTGTTGTTGTGAGGAAACCCATAGTTGTCCTTACAAGTACTTCAATGGATGATTTGCGTGAAGAAGTTCAGGAGTTGTTGGATAATTTTGCTGACATAGTAGTGGATGAGTTTCCTAACTCATTTCCATCCATCAGAAGTATCATCCATCATATTGATTTGATACCAGGAGCAAGATTTCCAAACAAAGAAACATACATATTGACCCCTCAAGAGAATGAGGAGGTAAAGAACCAAGTCTAGGATTGGTTAGACAACGGTTTGGTTAGAGAGATCTTGAGTCCATGTGCAGTACCAACTGTGTTGAGTCCAAATAAGGATGGAGGATGGAGAATGTGTACAGACTCGAGATCCATAAACACGATCACCATTAGGTATATATTTCCTTTGCCAAGAATGGATGACTTAATGGATTGTTTAAGTGGAGCAAATTTATTTTCTAAGATAGATTTGAAAAGTGGATATCACCAAATTAGAATGAGAGAAGGTGATGGATGGAAAACAACCTTTAAGACAAATGAAGGGTTGTATGAGTGGCTTGTTATGACATTTGGCTTAACAAATGCCCCAAGTAATTTTATGAGATTGATGAATGAAATACTGAAAGATTTCATTGGAAAATTTGTGGTTGTATATCTGGATGATATATTGGTCTTTAACAAGACTAAAGAGGAGCATTTGAGACATCTGACATTAGTGATGAGGAGACTACAACATGAGAAGATTTTGATAAATCTGAAGAAGTCCTCTTTTATGAAGACATAACTCATTTGCTTAGGTTTTGTGATCTCTTCAAATGAATTGAAGATGGATCCAGAGAAGGTGAAAGCAATCCAATAATGGCCATCACCAAGGAGTATGTTTGAAGTGAGAATATTCCATTTATTATCAAGTTTCTATAGGAAGTTCACCAGATATTTCAGTGGAATTTGTGCACCAATGATGGATACAGTGAAGAAGATGCACAAGTATTTTAAATGGACAGAGGAGGACGAGAGGAGCTTCAATATATTGAAGGAGAAGATAACAGAACGACCAATTCTAGTCTTACCAAATTTTGGAAAGACATTTCAAGTGGTATGCGATGCAAGTGGAGTTTCAATTGGAGCAGTCTTGAGCCAAGATAATAAACTGGTTGCATACTTCAGTGAGAAGACGAATGCGACTAAGAGAAAGTACTCCAAATATGACAAAGAGTTTTATGCTATAATTCAAGCCTTGAATAAATGGAGGCACTACCTGGTTCCAAAGGAATTTTTCTTGTATAGCGATAACCAGGCTTTAAAAATTCATAACCAGACATGAAAAATTGAATCAAAGACATGCAAAGTGGATCGCGTTTATGAAGAATTTTACTTTTGTCGTAAAATATATTTTTGGAAATGCTAACAAAGTTGTTGATGCATTGAGCAAGAGATGTTTGATTCTGTAGGAGTTTTAGGTGAAGACCTTAGGGTTTGAACACCTTAAGGAAATGTACAATGAGGATCCAAATTTCAAGGAAGCATACGAAGCATGTGCAAATCCTGTGTTAAGAGACAGGAGCCAATGGACAAAGTATATGATTCAAGAGGGATTGTTGTTCAAGGGCAATCAATTGTGCATACAAAAATGCTCAATGAGGGATAACCTTTTGAAGGAAAATCATAGTGGAGGATTGGATGGACATTTCAACCATGATAAAACATTTGCATAGTTGAGCAGTGCATATTACTGGCCAGGTATGAGAACAAAAGTGATAAAGTTTGTGAACATATGTATAATTTGCCAACATACAAAAGGTAAACGACAAAAGATTGGACTGTATCAGCCATTTCCAATACGAGAGAGGCCTTGGGATGCAATACGCATAGATTTTGTGTTGGGACTGCCAAGAACACAAAGAGGATGTGATTCCATATTTGTGGTGGTGGATAGATTTTCAAAGATGACACACTTTATCCCATGCTAGAGGACTATTAATGCAACACATGTTGAAAATATATTTTTCAAGGAAGTTGTTCGTCTCCATGGATTACCCAAAAGTATTGTATCAGACAGAGATACCAAATTCGTTGGTCATTTCTAGAGAACATTGTGGAAGAAGTTGGGGATAGATTTGTCCTTCAGCTCAACTTATCACCCTCAGACAGATGGACAGACTGAGGTGGTGAACATAAGTTTGGGGAACTTATTGAGGAGTCTGGTTACTGAGCATCATAATCAGTGGGACCAGATTCTTCCACAAGCAGAATTTGCATACAATGACTCACCAAACAGGAGCATTGGAAAGAGCCCATTCCAAATACTGTATGGAATGCATCCAAGAGGAGTAGCTGAATTGAGATACTTGGAACAAAGTGATATCAGAAGCACTGAAGCATAAGGTTTTTCTGCAGAAATGCAGAAGCTCCATAGATAGATCAGAGATCATTTGCATAAATATAGCCAAGAGTACAAGCACAGAGTTGATCAACATCACAGAGAGATTCAATTTGAAGTAGGAGATTAGGTTCTGGCACATATCAAGAAAGAAAGGTTTCCAAGAGGAACATATGACAAGTTGAAGATGAAGAAGATATGGCCATGTAATATCTTAAGGAAGTTTGATACAAATGCCTATGAGATTGAGTTTCCAGATGATGTGGGAATATCGCCCATATTCAACATATCAGACCTATATCCTTACAGGAAAGATGACATAGAGAGATCGGAAGATCAGGAGAAGATTCAGTGGGAGAAGAAAATTCCTGTAGCAGAAAAACCATAGATGGAGAAGATCGTTGATCAAAGGATTGGCAAGAAGACCAAGAGGAATAACTATTTTGAATATTTGGTCAAGTGGAAAGGGCACCCAATAGAAGATTCGAATTGGGAAAAGGAAGCTGATATCCAAAAGTATGGAAAGTCAGTGCGGGAGATCATGGACATGAGCCCATGAATTTTTGGCCAGAGGAGTATGATACATGAGCATCATCAACAAGCACACGTGGAGGGAAAACTCAACACCTCAGCCCACCTTTGAATCATTTCATAATATTAACCGCTGGCGTTTCGTACAAATATTGTTGAAATGATCGAAAACTGATGAAGATCAAATGCTTGGGAGCTGAGTGATCATGAGTGACCTAGGAGTTTCACTCCTAGTCTTGAATGTAACAAAAATTAAGTAGTAGTTAGTGTTTTTTTCTCGATTAAATGAGTAGTCGAGGGGGGGGGGGACCCTAAGAACCCTCTGAAATAAATAGAGATTTTGTACGCTCGAATGAGGCCACAACAAGTTAGTAGAAGTTTGTTGTGATTTAGTTGTTGCTGAGTTTTGTTGTTGTTTTATCATAGTTGTGCCATTTTACATTTGAATGAATATAACAGAGGAATTTTGATCCAATGCGCGGTGTTTCTACAGTTTACAATTCCCTGTTATTTTTGTGAATACATGAAACTGTGAAGTGTTTAGATAAGTTTCCATTTTTATCTTCATTGAGTCCATGCAAGGTTTGCATATAGTCCACAAGGAGTGAGTTGACAGAGTTTATTTCAACTCAGAAGATCATAAGAGATAAATGCAAAACTTCCCTTTGCAAGGAGTTCAAAGAGATTGCTGCAAGGTGTGAAAAGTCGTTGCAAGAACTTAAGTCTTGCATGAGACCCTGTTTCAAGGAGTGCATACATTCAAAATTTGACTAAGTGTTGAGAACGGGACTGCGAAGTGCAAGGAGTGCGTAAAGAGATTTCGTTGGAAGAAATCACTAAGCTCGGATTTCATCAGACATTCCGAGTTCACAAGGAGTGCGTCGGAATCAAGCTCAGGAGAGACAGGGACCAAGAATCAACAAAGAGGAGGAAGTCTATCTAAGGTTGTGAAGTGACGACTGAGATTCATTTAGAGGAGTGAGATCGTCCTAGAACGTCATATTTGGGAAAATTTACACAGTTTTTAATCACAGGTTCTTTTGGGTCTTTGCGGATCAGAGGATTTGAAGTATCGAGGAGACAAAAATCCTGAAACATGAAATTCCAAAGTAAATATGGACCATCAAATCTAGAAGGACGTGTGGTGACAGATCGCGAGCTTTAGGTAAAATCTTGTGGGTTTCAGTTGAGATTTGAAATTCCCGAAACCTGAAGTCCGAAGTGAATCCAGACCGTCAGATCCAGAGAGACGTGTGGCAGAAATTTGCACACTTCGAGAGAAAGAAAAAATTAAGAGTTGATATTTTCGAAGCTCGAAGACCTGATAGAATCACAACCGTCGATCTGCAGGAGACATGCGTCAGTGGATCGCGACCTTCGGATAAAAGAAATTGGAGAAAGGTGAAGTTTGAGATTTGATATTTGAGATTTCCGAAGTCCGAAATCAAGAAACGATTAGAGCCATCGATTTGAGGAGGACACATGGCAGGGGATCTTTCATTGCGGAGAAAGTGAGGTTTGAGAGTTGAAAACTATGAACCTTGAATCATGAAGTAAATCACGAGCGTTGATTTGAACTGAGCAGATATGAACCATTGATTGAGAGGTCCCACCTGGGATCGTAATATCAACGATCGCGCTGCATTGCGGGGACAGAAAGTGCTCGAAATTTAAAAATCTGAGAGCGGGCCGCAACTGAAACCACAGTATTGGAAATGAGAGACATGGCAGCGAGAGGTGAATTGCGGGGAGAAAAGCGGTGTGGCCTTAAACCACTTTAGGCCGCGCCCACAATCGCGTTTTTACGTGAGGACATAGCATGAGGTCACATACGGTAAAGAGCTAATGGAAGAGGAGCTAGCGCCTGGAACTGATAGTTAAACAACGTGAAAGGAGAGGTTGCGAGTGCCATAAAACCTGCACTAGGAGACTGGAAGGGACTGTGTTAAATCACTAGTGATACCATTAAAGTTTCAGAGAGCCAATTCATCTCTGATTATTGAAGATCCTTGACCAGGAGGTTGAGCAACCCGAGGAGAGAAGGGGGGTCTGCATCAACCTATAATAAATAACAGGCTATTGCACTTTCTTCACCAGAAGCAAAGTACCGAGTAATGATAAATGCAAGTTGGGAATCCTTATGGCTTTGACAGATTCTTTCAGAGTTTGTATTCCAACAACAACATCCGACTAACATTTGGTGCGACAATCAGAGTGCCATCAAGCTCGCCAAAGACCCATTTCAACATCAACGCAACAAACACATCGAGCTACACATGCACTTCATCAAAAAATTCATTCATGATCAATTTATTGAAGTGCGTTTTTTCCCTATAGAAGATCAAATGACAGACATTTTCAAAAAGTCTCTTACAGAAGTGAAGTTTTCCAAACTTCGATCTATGTTAGGAGTTCAGGAAGTTGTCATTAAGGGGGGATAACCTCTAATGCCTCCTTCCTTGATCCGGATTTTATGAGCATAATGAAATGACTACAGATTATTAACAGGTGCTTAACAAAAAATAACAGAGATACAACAAAACTGGTTTTCTATTCAACAAGGAAATAAGCTGAAACTGTAAAATGCAGCGGAAACAAGCTTGTTGGAATGGTGGCGGCTTATCTCTAAGAAGAGATGTGACGGCTACGCTCATTCGCAAGAAGATGATTACAATGATGCTCTGAAGGAATTTTTACAATAAACAAGAATGCCAAAACCCCTAGAAATCCAAAAACCTAACCCTAGGAGATGAAGTGCCAAAAGTCATGTGGGCCCCGTTTGGGTAAGTCAGTACATCAACTTCCCCGGCTCGTAAGTTTTGCATACGATCTTCGTTTTAGGAGTATGATAGGCCATTGGAAAGGTATCGTTGAGTAGATTCATTTTGGGGGCTCAATATGCATTTTTCTATCATTGAGAAGATCAATCTCTAAAAACCTTCATTTACGCCCTCAAAATGGCCCCGAAAGTTAAAACTGCTAAAAATAGTAAATTGTCAAAATTGTCAGAAAACTGTTTTGAGCCAGTTGGAAGAGGTGGGTGGCCACCAATATCCATCTGGATCATTCCTTCTCCTATTGTGTCATTGTTGTAAATCCTTCAATCCTATCCCAAGTTGTTCTTAAGGGGGGTTGTTTGGATATTTAGACACTTAGGAGTTAGTTAAGATCTACTTGGTCTAATGTGTCGTTAGGTAAAAGTGTGTTTCTTAGTGTGTTTTTTTAGTATGCATTTGTATTTAGGAAATATGACGGTCACGATATGTTCCCAACATAGAGTGATCCGACGGTTCATATTCTCCTCGATCTTAATGACCATTGATCCATGGCTTAACACCCGATTGGTCCATTATATATATTTAAAGAGCATGGAGGGTCATTTGCTGATGATCGATTGTGAGAAACTCTCTTGTAAAATCTCTTCGTATTATTTTTTATTTTGCATTAATAAACTGCTCCAAGTGGCCGCATTGGCTGGGGTCGTGGATGTTTCTTTGTAGGGGTTTTACCACGTCAAAACATCGGTGTGTTGATATTTGATCTGGTTGTGTGAGTGGTTACTGAAGGTGTTCTTCCTCTGTTGGAATACATGTATTGTTGAACATTTTTTTTACGAAAATAAATTGATGCATTATGCGTACCGCACCTATGTGGTACTCATGGAATAACATGCACCAAAAAACATAACTTTTGAGAAAAAAACAAAGGGCGCGTTTATCATCAATGGGCCGAGATATACAACGCAAAAATCGGGGGGAATTTGAGTTTTCGTGTTTACAAAGGAAAACCCTATTCATTGTTTTATTTTTTTCCAAATTTTAGAGAGGATATTTGTGCAACAAATATTTATCAGCAAAAATTTCCGAGTGGGTGGATTTTTTTTGTAGAGACAAATTCAAGGGGGACTACTGTAGATCACATAGAAATATGCATAGGAGAAATTTCAGGTATACGATTTCATTCTATTAATCATGTTGATCATTCTCCTATTTGGTTCAAACAAATTTCAGTGCATTCTCAAACAAGGCATAAGGGTTTCATAACTACCTTCAATATTGAAAGCCCTATTTTTCTAACTTTTCTTTTGCTTTCTCCTGGTATATTTCACAAGAAGAATTTGTTTAAGAACAATTTATTTATTGGGTTTGGTTATTTATGTATGGGGGTTCCTATTCGTTGCAATGGAACCACTCATTACATTGGATCCCAAACGATCTTGTCACTGTCAATTTTTTTTAAAACTCCTTCACGGTAATTGGCGCGCTCTGTACATAGTAAGCGCATCAGAGCATATTTGTTTGTAAACAACACCACTTTATTTCAATTCGAAATATTATTAAAAATCCTTTTCACGGTCAACAATGCACATTTTACCTAAATACGCATTAGGGAACATTGTTTAAAAAGTGCACCGTTGAGTATAAAATGAAAAAAAATGTATTGTTTATAAGGAAATCACAATTTCTTAAATTTGTTCACTACTCGACGATGCGTAGTAAATAATACTTAGGAAGCCATGTTTTTTTTTTAATTCATAAAGCACCAACTACATAAAAAAATTTGTAAAACATTTTCAATTTTGCAACGACATTGTTATACTGTACCGGTGTGTATATTTATATGTGACACGTTAGTGCATATCAATATTGTTGATGCCTCGATTCAAATTGTCTTAATATATGCACTGAGTTTTTTTTTTCCAGGGAGATTTTGAAAATTCCAAGGGACAAACAAGGGGAAAACCAAGACATGTCGATAGGGATGTCCAAAAAAGTGTATAAGAAGATGTTAAAAGAAATGAACATAATTTTGTCGCATAAGGAGCCATCCCAACTACAATGTGCATCAAAGGTATGTAATCATTTATTTATTCTTTTATGTACATCGAATTTAAGTACCGCATGAAATACTAATTTTCAATTGTTTTATTGCAGAAAAGAAAAACAAATAGAATCCATTTGTCACACAAGACAAGACGACGAGGAATAAAAGGGTTGATCTCAAACTTTGAGAGTATTCATGTTTTTGGCCTTTCTTAATATTTCATGTTTACTGTGATATTTATATTTAAATAATTAATTTACAGTTGTCCATGGATGTCTTCAACTAGGTGCTAACATACAAACATGAGCCAACATGTGAATTGATAAACATTGGATTAAGTATGGATTGTGAGTATACATTGAAGAATGAAAGTTTAATTGGACAATTTTTGTTATCTATGTTGTTTAAATTCCCTTGTTTTATAATTAATGAACAAATAAGAAAACTTTATATTGATTATATCGACTATACTTTGCCATGTCATATTAAACATGTAGAAAATAAAGTATGGAATGCAGACATCAGAGGAGATTTTGAGAGAGTTCACGAAGCATGGCTTCAAAAGAATGTGTATTTTTTATGAAATACTTGGCGCTAAGGTATGCATTTTGATTTACGAAATCATGTATATTCTATTCTATTATATATAAATGCATATATACTTATTACAATTTATTTCTATGTTTGTAGATGGAAGATGAAGGGGTAGAACATAACAAACAAGTCGATCAAGAAAATATTATGTTAAAAAACAAAAGTACAATATCACCTACAAATGATGAAGAAATGAGGCATGCACATAGCTTGAGCAATGTTAACAGTTCAATTGATGAATGGAAATCAATATAATTGAATGTTACTGCAAGTTCTATGTTTTGGAATATTTTCCTGTGAAAATCAAGGATTTTTTTTAATGCACTCGACACATTGTTCCAATTGCATGAGGACACACTACCAATAAGTGTAGCAATTAAAAATTTGTTGCAATTTGATTATTGTACTAGACCTTTACGTTGTACCTTTTTGTATGACAATGGGTCTCTTATTCATGTATAATAAAATGGGTTTCTTATTTCATTACATTGTCAGATGTTGTAAAATGTTGTGTTCCTGCATAATTAATATGTGGCTGATTTACAATGTTACAAATATCAAAGGTTTAATTGGTTGGATACCACATTAATGCAATCATTATATTGAAATGTTATAACATAAATATAAAACAATAGTATTATAAAAAAAAATGATTTGAAATAATTAATTGAAAATTTGTAAAAAACAATGAATTAAAATATATAAATATCATTGCATTGTAAATTCTTTTGAACTCACTAGACAATGTGTGCCATAATATAGACATCGATGTATTTTGATGAGTCATATGAACCGGTACATATTAATTATAATAATGCATCGATACGTACGATTGAGAAAAAACATCGTTTTGTAAACGATATAATGTACAATAACATTTATTGTTTCAAAATTGTATGGTGCTCAGGTTTGAAATATAAACTGGGGCACTAAAAATAAGTTTTGTACCAGTGCATTATGTTTATTATACACACTAAGATTATAAATATTATTTACACACTGGTTCTTTTGCTATATTATATGCACTGGTGCATACTAAAAATAATGGTGCTGACATATTGGTATACACTAATTACAGAAGCACCGAGGTGCATGCTATATTAAACACACTGGGTCACTGGATAACATGATTGAACCAGGGATAAATATAACTTAATCGAACTCAGGAGGAAAAATCCTAAATCACATTGGTGCATCATACAAAAACAATGCAAATCCAATTATAAGAGCATCGATGCTCTACACATGACAAAAAAATGCAGAAATGGTGCACAATAGTTATAAACGCACTGGGGCATTTTTTTTTATGATATTAATATCCACAACGATTTAAATATATTAATGTATCGATGCGTTTTACTATAGTAATGCACCGTTGCATGTTTTTCCATACTGCACAGGTGCGTTTTGACAAGATCAACACCGAAAAAAAAACAAAAAAAAAAACAAAAAAAACCTCTGCTATAACCTCTGCCTGCCCAAATATTTTTAGTTATATGGAAGATCCTCTAAAACCTTCGCAACCAATAGAGGAGGTTGTAGCGGAGGCTTTTTTGAAATTTTTGGTAATTTTTGTAACACTAAAAATGTAACGTTCTCGACCATCAATCCCATGGTCGGGCCAACATTACTATGTGGAATAACAATCTCATACTTAATTCTATATATAATACATGCATTTAAGCAAATGAAACATATTTAAACTCAGAGTAACCATAAGAATTACTGCTATTATAAATAATCAATGGCTTTAACATTAATTCGTATGCACAACAAAATACATGATAAATATAAATACACATACATGTAGAAAAGTAATTAAAACATCATCTGGTACTTATCTTTGAAACGGTGGTAATTCCACCAACCAGGTACAGGCCTTCCATGAACCTCCCAGCCTTAGACCACACTTCTCATCAAGCTTAGCAGTGAGTCACCCCCGAGCTGGGACTAAGCTCCACCCCCAAGGCAAGGAATCCTAGGCTAGGCTGAGGTTACAGGGAAAACACACAGTCACAAGGAAGGAATTTTCTCCAAGGAACCACTCATACTCACTTCTCACAGATTCTCCTTCCCCACATGCTTGTTCCACCCCAGGAGTATACAACTTCTCTGTCACCTAGACAGTCCTTTGACTGCTAACCTCCCTTGCCTTGGGTTTCAGCAACAGACCAGACCGAAAGTCTCCGAGCTCTATGGAAACTACTGGGTTCCTTCCAGGAGTTCTCTCCTTCATCTGTGCACTCTCTCACCTGGAGAGAGTGTTTTACAAACTTGCCAACAAGCCACACAGGATCAAACACTACACGTCCACCACAATCAACGGGAATCCAGACACGAACACCCCAGGGCAGCTACAAACAGGTGCAACAACGTAACCAGGCTTAACAGGGACAGGAAACTTCTGTTTTCTCAGTCTGGCAATACGAAATAGACTCACACTCTCGATTCTCAAGGATGCGTGACGATTTTTCCACGCAGGGTCAATTTAGAATCCACGGTTTAGAATAGAGAAGGGGTGTACGGGCTTCTAGAACAAACAAAGACTTTTCCCGAAATTAACACAGGCTTCTGGTTCAGGGGATGTACAGTTCAGAAGATGCACGAGGTCTCCTGCAGAGGTCAGACCCATTCACACTCAGACGGTCAGGTAGAATGGAGGTGCCCCCCCCACCACGACTCATTCAACCATTTTATTTACATATGCTTGGGTTGACACTTGTCACCCATGAAACTGCATGCGTTCCATCAACATGCGTTCCTCCCCATTTGGAAGTCACTTGTCATTCCAAAATAAATTAGGATAAAACATATATTTCACATGGTCTTCCTTGGAATAATATTGAAATATTATTCCCCAAGGACTTAAGCCCCTAGGCTCAACACTTAGCCCCTCTTCCCACCTTCCAACCGCTAATCCCTTGCCCACTCTGTGGAAGCTTAGTCCCCCATCACTCATTCATCGTGGTCGGTCTGCACGCGGTGATGTTTATTTTTTTATTAATAATGTGCATAGATACATGTACAAAATTAGGCTCTTATCCTTCAACACTTAGGCTCTCTGGCCTAATAATCACATAAGCCCACCAACTTATATTAACTTGGCTCACCAACCTATAAAAACATAATTACAATTCATTTCATAAACATGATTTACAATGGGCTCGGCCTTGGGGACATTACAATCCCCCTCCCCTTATTTCTGCACTATCCTCAGTGCAACTTTACAATGTCTCTATAAGCTTTTCAAATTTTTCAAAAATATGCGGCTACTTTGCCTGCATAACATCTTCATGCTTCCATGTGATGTCCTTAGGACCGTACCAGGTCCAATGGACCTTTACAAGCCCTATAGCTCGATTCCAGAGCTATTTGTTTTTCCTATCCAATATGCGTAGAGGATGTACTTGCAAGACACCTTCTGGTTCCACCTGAACCACATTCCAGTCAATAACATGATTAGCATCAGGTATATATTTCTTAAGCAATGAAGCATGAAACACATTATGTACAATCATAGATGAAGGTAATGCAAGCTTATATGCAACTGGCCCAATCCTTTCCAGGATTTCAAATGGCCCACAAAATCTTATTGCCAACTTGGCACAACTTCCTAGCTTCAGGGAACTCCTGTTAGTTTTCACTTTCAGGAAAACATGATCACCCACTTTGAATTCTCGATGGATTTTGTTCTTATCAACATAAATTTTCTACCTGTCTTGGGAAGTTTTTAAATTCTGTTTAATTTTTATCATTTGGTCCTCCATATCCTTGAGCAACTCTGGCCCAACTACTGCTCTATCAGCTGGATTATCCCAGCTCACTGGAGTGTTGCACTTTCTTCCATAAAGTGATTCAAATGGGCTCATCTTCAACGATGCATGATACCCATTATTGTAGGCGAATTCTACCAAATGCAGGGAGTCTTCCCATCTTGATGGTTTGTCCATCACATACATTCTCAGCATGTACTCTATTACTCTGTTCACCCTCTCTATCTGTCCATCAAACTCGGGATGATATGCTATAGTACAATTCAGATTCATTCCGAATCCTTTGAACAATCCTTTCCAGAAATTCGAGGTGAATTTCAGGTCCCTATCAGACACAATCGTTTTAGGAATTCCGTGCAAACGTGCCACTTCTTTTAAGAAGATGTCAGCAACATATGCTGCCTTGTGAGTGGTTTTCAGTGGAATAAAATGGGCAGCTTTTGTAAGCTTGTCCACAACAACCATGATCGAATCATGCTGCTTGCTTGTTCTGGGAAATCCTGTAATAAAATCCATGGTCACCACTTCCCACTTCCATTCAGGAATGGGTAAAGGCTGCAGCAACCCTGCTGGGTGCCTATGCCCAGCCTTAACTTTCTGGCATTCCATACATCTGGCGATGTATTCTGCGATCTCCCTCTTCAAACCCGGCCAAAAGTAATGGATTTTGATTACTTCCATCATCTTTTGATATCCAGGGTGTCCAACATAAGTGATGTTATGCATTTCTGTTAGAATCACAAGTTTCAAACCCTAGAAATTGGGTATATACACTCTGTTTTTATACAGAAGTATTCCATCAGCTCCCAAGATGTAATTTCCCTCTTTCTATGGTCTCTCACGCTGTTGTAGCTTTGCTACTAAGTCTCTATACTGCAAATTAACATTTGCAACTTCCAAAATTCTACCCTTGATATCAATCCTGTACATGCTAATGGTTGTAGCATGTAATTCATGCACTTTTCTGCTGAGTGCATCAACCACCTTGTTTTCCTTCCCCTTGATATGCTTGATATCAAAGTCGTATTCGCACAGAAACTCCAGCCACCTACTTTGTCTAGCATTTAAAGTTGGCTGATCAAAAAAATATTTCAGACCGTTGTGGTCTGTTCTCAATTCAAATCTCCTTCCCATGAGGTAATGTCTCCATTTCCTCAGAGCGTGAATGATTGTTGCCAACTCCAAATCGTGAGTGGCATAATTATTTTCATACTCTTTCAACTTCCTGGACTCATAACAGATTACAAATCCATTATGGCTGAGAAATCCTCCCAACCCTTCCTTACACGCATCTGTGGACACCATGAAATCCATATTTGGATCTACAATCCTCAATATTGGAGCACTGGTTAACAACTGCTTCAATCACTGGAAACTCTTCTCACACTCTTCAGTCCACTGGAACTTTTTCTCATTTCTTTGCAAGGAAGTGACAGGGTGAGCTATCTTTGAGAATCCTACGATAAACCTTCTGTAATATCCCACTAGACCCATAAAGGATCTAACTTCCACCACATTCCTTAGCGCTGACCATTCTTTGATGGCCTCAACTTTCTCAGGATCCATGGTGATCGCTTCTTTTGAAATAATGTGCCCCAAGTAATGGATATGCCTTTGGTAAAATGAGCATTTTCTCAATTTGGCATACAGTTGGTGTCCTCTCAACACTTGCAACACCAATCTCAGGTGTTGTTCATGCTCTTCCTATGACTTGGAATACACCAAGATGTCATCCAAGAAGACTATGACAAACTTTTCTAAATAGTCTTTGAATACACCATTCATCAAGCACATAAAAACAACAGGTGCATTTGACAGTCCAAACGACACCACTGTGAACTCGTAATGAACGTACATTGTTCTAAAGGCAGTCTTGCTGATGTCCTCATCCTTTATTCTTACTTGGTGATATCCTGATCTAAGATCTATCTTCGAAAATATTTTCTCACCCTTCAACTGATCGAAAAGATCCTCGATCCTCGACAGAGGATACTTGTTCTTGACAGTTACCTTGTTCAACTGTCGGAAATCAATACATAGCCTCAACGTCCCATCCTTCTTCTTCACGAATAGGATCGGGGCACCCCAAGGTGACACGCTGGGGTGAATGTACCCCTTCTTTAGAATCTCTTCAAGCTGCAATTGCAACTCTTTTAGCTCTGGCGTACTCATTCTATAAGGAGCTTTCGAATTTGGAGCTGCTCCAAAGATCAAATTTATAGAAAAATCAATGTCTCTCTTCGAAGGTAGTCCAGGTACCTCCTGAAATATGTCCTTGAACTCTGTGAGTACCTCATTGTCTCCAATATTTGAGTCTTCATCTCTGGATGCTTCCTCCATACAGGCTACAGATAATTGACATCCTTTCTTGTAACGCTTCTTCAACTGCATGGCTAAGATTTCTCTAATAGCCACAACCCTGGGAATTCCTTGGACTGTTTTCCAATTTCCCTCCTCATCTAGGCATGTAAACTTCTTGTTATGATAGTCTAGAAGGGCATGGTGCTGGTCCAATCTGTAAATCCCAACTAAGCAGTCGTAAGAACCTAAAGGCAGAATATTCAATTCAACCTTCATGTTCAATCCACTCATGTCTACATAATAGGACTTAATCAACTCAGTGACTCCTCTTGGTTCCTGTAGCCAACTGCACTAACCAAGACTTTTCATGTTTGCTTCTTGATAAATGCAAACTTTCCACCACCCTAGGGTCTACATAACTATGGCTAGCCTATGAATCAATTAAAATAGTAATTGGTTGATTGTTAATCATACCTTCCACTTCAATCATGTGCGATTGAAATTTTGCTTGCTTGTCATCCAGGGATGCGTAGATCCTTGGCATCCTACTGCCCATGTCTTCCATGGTTTCAGCTTGCTGAACATTGTGGATGGTTCTCTCTTTATCTTTTCTATGGGGGAAGTCTCGGTACCTATGGTTTCCTTTACAACCCCAACACTCCATAGGTGGTGGTCTGGGCATTTGTTCATCCACTTCAGCCTTCCTAGGCTCCCGAAAGGATGGTTGTCCCTAAGGCCTATTTCTGAAAAAGAGAGGCTTGTTTCCCTTCAACCTCTGCTCTTTCCTGAACTTATTTTGATCATCCCAAGCCTTCTGAAAAGTAGGCCTTTCTCTTTGTTGTTCATACAATCATTTTCCCCTTCTTATTGTTTCTTCCATAGTCTTGGGATCATCATACTGGATTTTGTCACTAATGGAAGGTGGAAATCCACTCAGATATCTATGAATATTGACAGCCTCATCTTTGATGAATGGAACATACTTCAATAGTTCCAAAAACCTTCGTTCATATTCATCAATGGTCATGCTGCCTATCTTGAGTTTGAAGAACTCCTTCATCTTTCCGTCATAGTATCTTTTACTCAGATATTTCTTCTCGAAATACCCCTTGAACTCCTTCCAAGTGACATCTTTCTCTCTGATGTGCTGCACCTGCACAAACCGATCCCACCACATGGATGCTTTTCCTTCCAATTGATACATTGCAATTCTTCCTTCTGCATGAGCAGAATAATTCTACAGTTGGAAATATTTCCTCATGCCAAGCAACCAGGTTTCGACATCTTCCTCTTTCTTATGTTCTCCATGAAATGTTGGAGGCTTGATCTTGTTCATATCTCCCTTCAAGTCATCCACTCCAGATATTCAGTGTTTTCTGGTAGGGGATGAGCTTGAACTACTACGTGCCTCCCTATTGGAATGCTTTGGGGAGTGACGATGATGTCTGCTACCACTCCTCAATCTTCTTCTCCTTTTAGGGGTTCTGCCACTTCTTGATCTTCTTTTCCTCTCAGGGGTCCTGGGACTCTCTGTCTTTCTTGAGTCACTCCTCTTCTCCAATTTCCTTTCTATTCTTTCCAGGCTCTTCAACATTTTTAAGTTGAATTCACCCTGCTGATCCCTGATCCTCATGAGCTTTCAACTATCAGCTCAACGAGCCTGGGCATCTTTCTGCAATATTTCAATGAGTTTCATCATATGTCCTTCCTTATCCATCTCTTTTCCATGCCCATTAGAGTTTGATCCTTCGATTCCCAAGTTGACATCCCTTCCTACCCTTTCGTCCTTTGTTTCAGAGGCAATATGTACCTCTTCCATTTGTATACTTGGCTATCCTAACACCCGTTGAACTCTGCACAAACAATGTGCAATCAACCGGAGTTTGTCAGGCCTTATCCTTTAACAAAATCACAATATTCATAAACCAACGTGAGTGAGAAAATGTTTTGACTTCACAAAGTTTTCTGAGCTCTGATGGCTCTGCAAATTTTGAGACTTCAGGACTTCAGGTTTTGGGGTTTTGGTCCACGAGGATTTCACACTCGCTTTTGGGACTTCTGGCTTCGGGGTCTCGGTCCATGAGATTCTCAACCCCTTGTCACTCCAATTCCCGAATTCCGAAATTTCGATTTACTTTACTCTCCGAGCCCACAGTACAGCTATCGCCCTTAATCACAGTGGCGCATGGCACGTTCAGGAAGGTTCACGTCACCTTTGACGACGTCATCGGGTCCCACCATTCTCGCTTGTCTTCTCTACTCACTGGCACGTTGTGCACACCCATGTGTCCACGTCCATTCCAAGGCAATCCAATGGTTAGACTTCTCTTCGATCTACGACGCATATCTTTTCGGCGTTTCGGGGTTTTGACATCGGGAGTTCGTGCATCCCCACATCTCGAAATTTCATTTGCCAAAATTTCGAAATTATAGTCTATTCTTCCACTTGATTCGACGGTCACTTATGATATACGGTGTAGATTGTTTCAGAATTTCGCGTATCGCGATTTCCACGTTCCTGTGCAATTCCAAAGGGTTTTTAAACCCTGAGCATGTTTTCCAGGTCTGACGGTCGTGAGGGTTCTCCTTTCCCCCGAACAGATCCTAAGGCTCTAACACTTCTGGTGTGGAGTTCTCTCTCTCCCTGTGGCCATATACAGTACACCTCCTGAGCTTGGTAACACGGTCAAGTAACTCCTTGACACTTAGGAGCATTCAAAGGTCCAAAATTGGTCCTCCAGACACAATTTCTCCTCAAACCCTTGGTCCAAAGACCACTCAACTGGCCCATCTAGGATCAATGTCAAAACCTTGTCTCTGATACCATTCTGTAACGTTCCCGACCATCAATCCCATGGTCGGGAAAACATTACTATGTGGAATAACAATCTCATACTTAATTCTATATATAAGACATGCATTTAATAAAATGAAACACATTTAAACTCAGAGTAACCATAATAATTACTGCTATTATAAATAATCAATGGTTTTAACATTAATTCGTATACACAACAAAATACATGATAAATATAAATACACAGACATGCAAAAAAGTAATTAAAACATCATCTGGTACTTATCTTTGAAACGGTGGTAATTCCACCAACTAGGTGCAGGCCTTCCATGAACCTCCCAACCTTAGACCATGCTGATCATCAAGCTCAGCAGTGGGTCACCCCTGAGCTGGGACTAAGCTCCACCCCCAAGGCAAGGAATCCTAGGCTAGGTTGAGGTTACAGGGAAAACACACAGTCACAAGGAAGGAATTTTCTCCCAGGAACGACTCATACTCACTACCCACAGACTCTCCTTTCCCACATGCCTGTTCCACCCCAGGAGTATACACCTTCTTTGTCACCTAGACAGTCCTTTAGCTGCTAACCTCCCTTGCCTTGGGTTTTAGCAACAGACCAGACCAGAAGTCTTCGAGCTCTGTGGAAACTATAGGGTTCCTTCTAGGAGTTCTCTCCTTCCTCTACGCACTCTCTCACCTGGAGAGAGTCTCTCACAGGCCCAAAAACTTGTTCTTCCAACTTCAACCACCTCTCTCACCTGGAGAGAATGTTGTACAAACTGGCCAACAAGCCACACAGGATCAAACACTACACGTCCACCACAATCAACGGGAATCCAGACACGAACACCCCAGGGAAGCTACATACAGGTGCAA
>ML810466.1:154001-166533 GCA_009831015.1 Picea engelmannii
ATAATGATTACATTGAGTTTTATCAGGTCTTGAGATCCCATTATATATTGATAGACTCCAAGGCTAATGAAGGAGCAATAATTGAAATGTAAAAATTAAGGATAAATGGGGGAAGACTTCTCATATCGTGCTCATATCCCACCACCCATGATATATATTTGACAACCATCATTTTAATGTGCTTGATTCAATGTGACAATTGTTGCATTGTGAGGTGGGTGACATGATGATTAATAATACCCCCATGGAAAGGATTACATTCATACTTCACTCCACCCACAATGAATTATGTTATGGCAGTCGAAGTGGGATGACAAAGTAAATGTGGGCTTAAAGGTATAGAGAGTGGGTTCCTATTTCTTGTTCTATGCTTTTATTTGTAGTTGGTCATGGGGAGGTGAGGTCTAGAGGTCTCTCGCCTTGTAAGAACCATGAAGACTCTATGGTGGGCGCTCCTCCCTTCTCAGTCTATCCCTTAGCACTTTCTATATTGATAGTTGCGAAGAACGTTGGGGAAGTTAAGGTGATTGGTGGAGAGGAATTGGTCCTCTAATATATAAATGGTTTAACAAGAGAGTCTATATTAATTTGAATTGGGCATGGGTTAAGACTAGAGTCGAGAAGGAATTTTTAAGATATTGAGTCATCTTTAGGAGCATCATGACTAATTTTCATTGCAATTCTGACCAATGTGATCTCTACAAGATGATAGATTCAAGGAGGGGTTCAAGGTGATGTGAGCACTAGGTGTATAATACTTTGGAGGCATTATCTTTATCTCTCAAGAGGTGGGAAGGTTGGAAATAAGATTGGTAGTACAAATCTTCCATAGAAACTCAACAATTGATAGGCATGTTATCATCACTAATTTGTAGCTTGAAGCCCGTAGGAAAAAGAAAAATATTTCATAGCTTTCATGGAGAGTCACAATAATAAGTACACAATTTTGGAAACCAAATTTGATTCTCTATAGGAAAAAGATTACTAAAGTTGCAAATGGGATGTAATTTATTAGAAGGACCTGGTAATCTTCCCCCCCAAAAATGTATCCATAGGCTCTTTTTGATATGAAGCTAATATAGTGAAAGAAGAGGAGACAATGCAGTAAGGCCAAGGCTCGAATGACGATATGGACAAAAGACTAGAGGAACAAATAGTCAACTCCTAGGATGGTGTCAAGCCAAAATCCCCCAATCGGCATGAGTTAATGTAATATTTGGTCTTTATTAAGTTTTGCAAAGTAGTTTTTTTGTTGAACTAGTTCATTAGGAAGTATACAAGTCTAGTCCATATATATAATTCTAAAAAAGCAAGGCTAAATTATTTATTGGAAATCAATTTTGAATTTTTGGCACTGTATGAAGCAATAGTTATAGAACTACTCTTTTTTCCTTGTATTATCTTGTTGTACGATTTGACCACTGCCAAATTATAATAAAAATCATACATGTTCTTCTTTAAATAAAGACATATTAGAATGAACAAGAACATAGGAAATTACAACCATGACATAAGTAGTAGGAAGTATGTCAAAAATGTCTTTCATGAACATGAACATGGGCTTGTTGTGAGGATTGCAAATGAAGAGTAATTTCATGTCGTTTGAAATGTTTATAAACACAATCTAATTGATTGGGTGGTAGTCCATTTTTAAAATGGTCCTATTCTAAGATCAACTGTTAAGAGAACCATAGCATGTACCCACTCAAAAATATCCAATGGACCTCTAGAAATCCTCCATGGTTGGATTGTGTAGAATAAGTTATGATAGGGAGCATAATCTAGTTTATAATAACTCAATAAAATAAGATTTTAGAAGCCATAGAAGATTGTTTAAGGACTTAGATGTGTCGAGAAAGTGTGTCTCATGGGTAAATTCATACAAATTAATGGGCAAGGAGTAAACCTAATTCATACCACCTAAAGAATCTTACAAAACACCGGTCATTATACTTTTGGACATAAATGCGAATTAACTAGGAGATAATGCACACATAAAAATATGGACAAGTCCTTATGCATTTGTGCATTATATTTTGCTCCCTTGGTACATTTTGTGCATTATATTTTGCTCCGTTGGTACAAATAATTCTAGTGTAGGAGACATAACAAGCAAAGGCAAGGCAATGTGATGTGATGTGATGTAATGGAAAAGTTGGACCATATACCTTCACTTACATGTGATGGCTATCATTTCTTCATGTTTCTTCTTCTACAAAGACGACTATGGATTGGATATTTCCTAAGTAATGTGCGCTCATGTCCAATCAATTAGCTTCAAGGAATATCTAGTAATCTCAAATCCACATAAACCATGGAAAAAAATGTAAAATTAAAATTTAAGAAAACAAACAACATAAATTGTTGTGTGTACTTAAACCCATCATTATCATATCATGTGATTTTGTAATTACATAATTTTATAAAAATATTATAGCCTTACGGATTTATAATATCATATTTGAATATTTGATTTTGTAACTATATAATTTTATAAAAATATTATAGCTATTTGATTTTGTAACTATATAATTTTATAAAAATATTATAGCCTTAGGGTTTTATAATATTATATTTCAATATTTTTATTCAATATTTATAAAAAGGAAACTTTTATGTATTAAGAATCTAAGTTTAATTTAAGATTTATCTCGTTTATTATAAATAGGATTATCATCAAGTGTTTTGGGAGAAGTTTCCTTGAATATTCCATATTCATACTTAAAATCCACATTTAGGTGTGCAAGTAATTTACTACTTTTGTTCTTTGCTTTTTATTTTTATGTTTTGATATTCAATTATAGCATATTTTTGAATCTCAATTTTAATTCCTTATATATTTAGAATAGTAATGTCTATAGGTACATTACAACTTTGAATTAGGTACATTACAAGTTGGTGTTTTAAGTTTATGGTTTTGAAAATTGATTAAGTATGGATATCTGACAATCTCAATAATCATTTGATTTGATAGCATAGATTTTGAGATCTAGTGTTTTATTTCTATATTTACTTTTGTTTTATTGACTTCAATATAGGTCTAATGGTTTTGATAGGCCTCAACCAACATCACAAAGATGTTGGGAAGCCTCTAATGGCTAGCGCTTCACCATAAAATGCATTAGTTATTGTGGAAAGCACCAAGGTAGTGGATGATAGTGGATGATAATGATAATGGTTCCCCAAAAGGAACCTCAAAATTTTGTACCAAAAGTTCACCGTGAGGTAATTCTAATTCTATCTCTGCTTTTACTATTGAAATCATTGTTGAACAATATGAATCTACATGCAATGCATACGTGGAGGAAACCTTTTTGGAGTTTTTGTGGGGTGAGTGTCACCTAAAGTCGTTATATGTAGTTGGGTTAGGGACTCATAGGAGCCATGTTGTTGGCATTGTCTACAACCTCACTAAAGGCTTATTTCCTTTCAAGTTTGTCTCTAAGGCCCAGGTCTTCACTACTACATTTGGGGTGAAAATTCAAAGTTTGAACCCTACTACATATGGGGTGAAAATTCAAAGTTTGAACCGACATTTGTTGGGAAAAATGTTTTTTAACGTCAAAGAAGCAATGAAATAATGTGAAATCTATTGTTTTTTTTTACAATTTTATCCCTTATAAATGTCACTTATAAATGTCACTTAAGAAACACCATGCATGTGACATTGATTAATTGACATTATAGACATCATGTAAGCAATGCCACCTTTCTATTTCTCACTTTTCTATCTTCAAATAAAACTTACGTCGATATATCCATCACTTATGCAATGTTTAAGTTTTTTTTTTAAATGGACGAATATTTTATAATTTCAATGTGTTTGTTGATGAAGTTTTTTCAATGCCATTGAAAATATTGACGTGCAAAAGAAAACAATTGTTTTCTTGAAGAGTAGGGATTAGGTGACATAATACTATAGGTAGATTTTTCTACCCATAATCAAAATTTTGCTCGGTTAAGATTTGTTAGTACCATTTGAATTTTCTAGTGAAATTCTTTGGATGTATTCTTATTATACTAATGAATGGGTTGAATATTTGTTGAAATAGAAAACAATGTCAAATAACCATAACTCAGGCATTTCTGCATCCAACCGGTTGGCTTATATACTATGTATAATCAATGAATCTTTTGCCCTCATTGTGGTGGATGCGGATCTTGATGAATTCAATTATTTTGTGCATACAAGAAATGGTGATGAACCATCTCAAAATCATCCCAAACCTCTTGATATTGGTGATGGGAAATGTTATTTCTCTTGCATGAAATGCAAAGGCATAAAGAGAAGAATAATTAATGGGTCAACAACTAGGAAACATTGTTGGAGAATGAACACCTAGAAGGGGGACCCAATATCACCCCTTGTTAAGATAGAAAAAACATGATTTCTGCCATTTTTTAATAGTTTTAAATGTTTAAATATCTCAATACTAACTATATTTATTTATTTGTAATTACAAAGAGAAAAACACATATGCTTGGAATTTCTAATGCTACAATTCATAGTAGAGAGGGTGAAGGTAATAGAATTTAACCTGATCCTATGGAAGAAAATAACATCAATATTAGTAAGAATAAAGGTATAAATAGGTTGATCCATGACAACTTTGTTGCTATGGATAAGAACACACCTATGGATGAAATCTATGAATATATTCATGATGTACCTCTTACTGATAAGACACATAACCCCTATACAAAGACTCAAAGATAAGTCTTCTCTTTGCTATTTTGTTGTTGGTTAACTTGAAGGTACTAAATAGTATTTCAAACACATGTACCATAGATCCTAATATATGGAAGGTGATTTGGTATATAAATACTATATTTTGTCTTTTTTTGTGTGATTGTAGCATATAGGACCTTAATATCCATTATTCAATAAATCAATTTATTTTTTCTTGTAGATTGTTAGGCGATATCCTCCTACCACCATAACATATTTTACCTCACAAATACTAATAATTGTGTACCATTATGAAAGATATAGGAATCTAGTATCACATAATTGATGCATGTCCTAATGATCATTTTATATATTATAGACAATATGCAACAAAGTTTGGATTCCTTGAATGTGGGTGAAGGGTATCCCTCTGTACTTCATCGTTGATAGCGGTAGGCAGAAGAATATCATCTCAACAGAGGTTTTCAAGCGACTCACCTTAATGACAACGCCACACCCACAACCCTACACCATTAGATGGCTCCGCCAAGGAGACGACATTCGCGTCATCCAATAATGACACCTGTCATATGGCATCAAGCCCTTCAAAGATGAGGTATTATGTGATGTTTCCCCTCTCAAAGTTTGTAATGTTCTTTTGGGCCAACCATATTTATGGAAACGCCATATTGTATATGAGTCTAGGCTTTGCACTTTTATTATTACTTTGAACAAGAAATTGTATAGGATACCAAAGGCAGTCCCACCTAGTGCTATTTCCTTGATCTTTGCCAAGCAATGAAGGACGACCATATCTCAGATGGGGAATTTTGTATTCTTTGTGATTCACTCTCAGAATGAGCGAAATATCACAACCACATACAGGGTCTTTGCGACCGACCTCTCCACATAGTAGAATCAAGTGGATAAGGTCGTGAACGCATACTCAGATATCTTTTCCTCACCTATCGGGGTACCTATGCACTGTCAGGTCAATCACCCCATCGATATGACCCCTGACGCATCGCTGTCGAATGGGCCTGTCTACCACTGCTCTCTGTTAGAGAATGAGGATACCAAGCAACAGATCCAAGAACTTCTCCACAAGGGGCACATTCATCCCATCTCATCACCTTGTGGGTGCCCAATCATGCTGGTACATAATAAATATGGAACCTGATGACTCTACATTGATTACCGTTCCCTGAATAAAATCACAGTCAGAAACTGGTACCTTATTCCCCGAATCGACGACCTCCTTGATCAACTCATGGGGGCAAAACACTTCAGTAAGATTGATCTAAATTCTTACTATCACTAGGTATCAATAGAACATACAGATGTATGGAAGACTGCCTTCAAGTCAAAGGAAGGTCTTTTCGAATGTTTGGTCATGCCCTCTGGCTTGACAAATACATAAGCCACTTTCATGAGAATGATGGACGATATCCTGCAATGATTCACCAATAGTTTTGTAGTGGTTTATCTGGATGGAATTCTCATTTACAGCAAGACTTGAACATAACACTTGCAACATATTCAACAGGTTCTACACACCCTACGGTAACACAAGATATACGCCAACTTGGAAGAATTCTTGTTCACCATGGACAAGGTCCATTACCTGGACTACATCGTTGATCAACATGGTGTACATGTGGATCTAACCAAGATCTAAACCATTCGTGACTAGCTAACCCCAACCACACTCACTAAGATTTGAAGCTTCTTGGGCCTTGCCAATTGTTACCACAGGTTCATGTTGGGATTCTCCCATATTTCATGGGCCCTCATCCAAGTAACCGGGGGTGGTGGTAAGGAGAAATTTGTGTGGGGTCAGTCCCAACAACAAGCGCTTGATGATTTGAAGCAACGCTTGTGCTCATCCCCAATACTTTCACTACCGGACCTACAACAACCCTTTGAGATCTAGAAAGATGATTCAGACTATGCTGTGGGTGTCATTCTCACTCAACACGACCACCCCATGGCCTATCATAGTGAGACACTATCAGATGTTGTTTGTAAGTACCCTAATTACAACAAAGAAATGTACTCCATTGTGCAAGCCTGTCACCAATGGAGACATTACATTTTTGGGAAGGAGACAATCATCCACACTGATCATAAGCCACTGTAGTTCATGCAGACACAAGGAAAATTGCATAGTGACCACCAATAGAAGTGGTCCACATACTTGCATCAATTCCACCTCAACATCAAGTATAAAACATGAAGCACCAACCGCATCACCGATTTCCTCAGCAGACCGCCAGTCATGACACTCACCACAGTTTTAGACTCTTGCAGCCATGAGACCTCTGGATGGCACCAACTCTATGAGACACACCCAGACTTCGCCACCACCTACCAAATGTTGTTCACAAACACAGTTGTTTCTAATTTCCATCTTCAGGATGGGTTGTTGTGCCGTATGGGCCATATTTTCTTTCAATCAAGCCAGCAAGCGAAGATGATCTGGGAATCCCACTGTAGTCGGGTGGTAGGAAAATTTGACGTCGAAAAGAGAGTAGACATGCTGCAGAAACATTTCTACTGGCCGAAACTTTGACATGAGGTCAACAAGTATCTCAGGTCCTGCACTACCTACGCTATTGCCAAACCGGACACTAATAATAAAGGCTTGTACACCCCTCTTCCTACTCTTGACAGGCCATGGGAATCCATCTCCATGGACTACATGTCAGTCCTCCCATCCACCAAGAGGGGAAATGACTTTGTTTTTGTGGTTGTTAATCGCTTTTCTAAGATGGAGATTATGGCCACTTGCAAGAAGAGAATCACAATAGAGGCCACTGGAAAACTCTTCTTTGAATGAGTCTGGGTACATTTTGGAATCCACAAAACGATTGTCTCAGATCAGGACAGTCGATTTCTCAACACATTCTGGTCAAGACTCTGGTCACTGCTAGACACCAAGTTCAACAAATCCACGACCTTCCACCCCCAGACAGATGGCCAAATCGAGGTTGTAAATCGAATGATCATGCATATCCTGCGCATGTATAATTCCAAGCACCCTTGAACATGGGATGAGAGTCTTCCCTATGTCCAACATAGCTACAACTGAGCCCTGCATAGGTCAACTGGCCAAAACCCCTTTCAGGTGGGGTTGGGATTCCAACCATTGGGTCTCATAGATGTTGCACTACCCCTTGCGGTCACCTCGGTCGACTCATATCTTGCTCCAATTGAAGCTGACAAGGCCACTTGTTTCATTGAGTAGATCTAATACATCTGCCAATAAGTTCAAGATATCCTATAGAAGTATAATGAAGAGTACACGCAACGCCATGATCAACACCAGGTGCCACATAAGTTTCAGGTGGGAGACAAAGTTTGGTTACATTTGTAGAAAGAACTCCTTACCATACCCCATAGGAAGATTCTCCCACTCCATTGTGGGTCGTACACCATCACCAAGGCTGTGGGTGGTAATGCTTTTGAGCTCAACATTATTCCTTTCCTTGACCTACACCCAGTGTTCAACGTGGATATCCTTCGACCTTATTTCCAACCATTATTGGACACCTTAGAGATAGAAGAACAATTGACACCGACAAACATCAACCCTTACTGCATACAAAATGAATCCAGTGATCACATTGTGGAAAAACAGGTCAAGGGCACTCGCCAATAAAGGATCCAACTTTATCGAGTTTTCAAAGCATGGCAACTCCCGCACCAAGGCAAGTGGCTCACCCGGGGCCAAATTCAACAGAAATTTCCTCATCTAATGGGGGAAATCAATGCAATGGAGACCATTTATTCCTAAGGGGGGAGGATTTATCTAGATGGATTTCAGTGGCCTCCCACCTATTCCAATTGGCTCATTTTGGCCGTTTTCTAGTTCGACAGTTTTTCCTAGTTTTCGGGTCCTTGACTTCCGAGGTCGTTTTGAGGCCCTAAACAACGTTTTTAGGGCTTGACACAGTTAACATATGTAGGGCTCGCCACAAGAAACATGTGTATTCATTGGATAGACCTTTCCAACAGGATATTGTGCGCCTAAAACGAAGATCGTATGCAAAAGTTACGACCCCGGGAAGTTGATGTACTAACTTACCCAAACGGGGCCCACATGACTTTTGGCGCTTCATCTCCTAGGGTTAGGTTTTTGGATGTCTAGGGTTTTTGACATTCCTTTTTATTGTAAAAATGCCTTGAGAGCCTCATTGTAATAATATTCTGGTGAACGAGCATAGTCATCACATCTATTCTCAGAGATAAGCCACCACCATTCTAGCAAGCTTGTTTTCTACTGCATTTTACAATTTTAGCTTATTTCCTTATTGAATAGAAATCAGTTTTACTGTGTATATGTTATTCTGTGTTAAGAATATTTTGATAATAATATATATTCATTTCATTCTTCTCATAAAATCCGAATCAAATTCTTTGCTCCAGTCTCTCTGCAGGCTATTTTGTTTCCGCTTGTTCCAATATTACCTCTGTAAGAATTGTCTCCAGTTGATGCAGGAGCATCGCCAACAAAGCACAAGTAGAGGACAACTAGGTGCACTAGTGCACATTTTGAAGAAATTTAAATCTTGAAGAGACCGTATCGCACAAAGATTTTGAAAATAATTTTAATTAAAGGACATATTAAATGCTGTAGAGCTAGATGATTTCATGGGGTCATCGGAGAATGCGATTTCTTTTAATGTAACTGAGTGCAATATAGATTCGATGTGTTCGATCTGATCTGTCTGTCACAAATATTTATTGTAATAAATTCCAATTAGTTGATAGATTTTAATTCGATAGGATAGATTTAAAGTAGTTGGAGGGAAGAGCTCGAAGATCCTCTTGTGTAAAGATTTGTATTGTTGCCCAATAGTTGTTGTTGTTAGACTGCTAAATCTATTGTATAGGTTTCCATTTTGGATGAAATTGTTGTTGTTGGCACTCTAGTTATTGAGAGTTTTCACCATTGTAGCTGAGAGTGGAAAGCTACCGAGAGCAGTGTATGAACATATGTATATCTAAGTTGAATGAATATAATAGAGGATTATTGTCCCAAATGCATGGTGTTTATGCGTTTATCTGAATAAATGATTGGTAGACTTTCTGTTTATTTGGAATTCTCTGTTATTTCTTATTCTTGTGTTTATGTATGCATTTACATGGATAAATGTATGAAGTTAGGAAGATTTAGATAAGTTTGAATTTTTTCTCTTCTATGAGAAAGTGCAAGTGTGCATAGTGTCTACAAGGATTGCGTTGACAGAGTCTATTTCGACTCATAAGCTCAGAAGAGATAACATGAACCTTATGCATGCAAGAAGTGCATAGTGTTCGCAAGGTGGGTGTGATAGAGTCCATTTTGGCTCAGAAATTTATGGAGAGATATCTTGAAGGAGGTTTGTTCGCAAGGAGTGCATGACTAAGTCTTCTGACTCTAAATCTCAATAGGAATAGTGAGAACTGTCCACAGAGTGGCAAGGTTTTAGAGGAGAACCTGTTGCAAGGTGTGCACATGCTGAAATTCAACTAAGTGTCGAAGGGAGTATTCTAAAGGGAGAAAACGTTTGAGGAAGAACAAGTTCAGGAGGGAGAACGATGAGAAATATTCTAAGGAAGGGGTCCTTTGAGGTTTCTCTGAGTCAGCAAATTGTGATCCGTCTAGGAGAGACTGAGATCATTCCATACCGTTAAATATGGGGAGTTGCGCGGAGAATTGACCGAGAGATGTTTTGACATTTCAGAATTTGGAGCAATTCGAAGTGTTGAAGAGGTGGGATCGTCGAAGTCGCGAATTCGTGAGGTGAATATTAACCGTTGGTTGTGAGGAGACACATGGTAACAGATTAGGGAATTCGGGAGTTAGAGTTCTGAAAGGTTTTCCAAGAGAAAATGGAAAACTTTGCGAAGTCGCGAAGAGAAAAGTGAATCCAGATTGTTGGATCTGGAAGGGACACATGGAGGAGATCCATGCATTTCAGAGAAGTGGTTATCCGAAATAAATCAAAGGAGAAAAAGGGGAAATAATCCTGAAGGCCAGAGTCCGAATAGATCACCGTCGTTGATCTGAGGGAGTGAAAGGGACGATTGATCCTCACACCATTTTTTTTCGACGATTCAGAGTTCAGTGGTGGGGGAAGTAGGAGTTGGTTGTTGTGAGAAAGACGAAGCCCAAAACTTGTAGTGCCTTTCATGGTTTATCCCCAGGACATAGCCTGAGGTCATATGATTAAATAGGGCATAACATAGAGAACTAGTGCCACCGTTAACTTTCTTCAAAGGGGCTAATAAGAGAGTCGTGGGTTTGATAGGACTTGCACTTTGGAGAAAGGGGGGACATGTGAGAATTTGCATTGGGTTCCAACAGAGAAACAAAGAGTCGATATGATTCATGTGACTGAACAATCCTATACCTAGAGGTCGAGCAACACCCTTGAGGAGAGAGAGGGGGGGGGTCTGCGTGGTCACCAGCACTTCCTTAGCTTCCCTGGTTGTCTCCAGGTCTGTTGCGTCCATCTGTGCCTTGTAATGTACCTCATGTGTCACACTTACTTATCGTCTATATAAGGCCTTTGTCGGTATCCTTTACAATACCAAATCCATCTATTTGACATCCTTTAGTTGTGTCTATGACACATCTTTATCTACTTGCAACATGTCGCTAGTAATGTTAAAATTTTCATTGGTTCCTGCTATAATCTGTACTGTTATTCCCTCGCTCTACATTTTTTGCTACTATGTTGTCTCTTCATTATGTGCCTTGGTCATGTGTATTATCTCTAAGACATGTCCGACCTTTGTCATCTCGTTCATTATTATTTCCCCTTGTTCCTCTACCTCCTCATATTCTTCATTGGTATAGTCTTGTACCCTCTCCGTGACTAGTTATGCATCATCTTTTGTTATCATGTATTCTGGGGATTCCTTGTGTGATTTCATATTCTTGTGTAGACCACTTATCTATACAACCAATATATTTGGTGGCCTTGACTATGTTGGCTGTGTTGTTCCTGGGGTATCTGGTATGTCCCCTCCTTCCCATCCCTCCTGCACAGGGATGTTGTCCTTCTTCTGTGTCGAGCCATTAATAGTAGTTGCATGGTATTCTTACTGTGTGACCGACTTGGGGATAGTCTTCTTCTTTGTTGTTGTGCTCCCTCCTGTTGGATTTTTATTCTATGCTATGCTCCTTGTCTAACGATCTAGGGTACTTTTTATTTGAGATGAACCTGCTTTCACAGGATGTTTATCCTTGGCTGGCTGCTTATCCGTTGCTTGCTTGATTGGAATCTTCCATTATTCTTAACAGTCTTTCATCACCCACTCGACGCCTTCTGTTGTGGTGCAATACCTTATCCGCAACCACTCCTCTGGTGGATCCCTTTTGACCTGAATCCACATGTTATGTCACGAGGCTTTAAATTTAGCTATCGTTTTGTATTGCTCCACCACCTTTGGTGGGATCCTCCAAGTCTCTGCTACCTTCTCATGGATTTATTCAAGGTATATATTGAATATGCCGATATTTTCCTGTCTATCTTTTGCAACAGTGTTATGCGATAATGATTCGTACTACGCTGTGCTGCACCTTCCATTTCTTTGCAGAAACATGGTGTATTTGGGGTGCTTCCAACCCACTAATGCAATCAAAATGAGGATCCGGGTGTAACATCCTGCTCTAGCGCACTTACAAAACTTATTCTTTGAGGACACTTGCTCGCAAGTGATCTGGACCTTTCTAATATTAATACATTTATGCTTGATTATGATGCGTTCTGATAGACGACATGATGTTTTACTACTTGATGTAGACAGGTGCTATTGACTCAGTTTTGTTGAGTATGTAGGGTTTTGGAACCTTGAGGATACAGAGGCATC
>ML810466.1:202228-215405 GCA_009831015.1 Picea engelmannii
CACAGAAGATACATAATACAATAGACAAACATATATACATGGTTCAACCAATGTGGTCTATGTCCACCAGAGAAATTTCCAGGTCCTTCCTTTATTATTATCCAACAAATGAAGGGATACAACCTACATCATACCCACTATAACTTCCTATTATTTCTCTCACAGTCTCCTCACTCAGAATACAATATTCAAAATGATACATAGCTGAAATACATTTCCCTCATAAGAGGGTTGCCTTCTATTGAAAAAAACCCTAACATAACTTCTACCATCATATCTACGACCTTATAATGAATGGTCCACATTTACTATGAAATTACAATATACATTTACAAGACAATTTTTCCTTCAAGGGCTTCGCCCCTGAACCCCCATCGAAGAACACTGTCCCCTGAACCCCGTTGGGGTTCCGCTTTCCCCCAGACCCTGCAGAGGGGGTAAACCCCCTCTATAATCCCCTGCATGTAGGAGTGTACATTCTTCCGGGGTATAAATTCTTCATGGGGTATAAACACGGCTGAAAACAAAGACCTCTGAATCAGGAAGACAATCAAGCTCCACAACCAACAATCTCCCACTTGGAGACTGATCTCAACAACTCCATTGTTGTTATATCTGTTGGACTATGAACCTTATTGGACCTGGAAAATTTCTCATCTTCATATTCATGCTTGAGGACCAACTGAAATTGAGCAGGAACTCAATTTCTTCCTGGTTGCTCCCTTAGTTAACATGTTTGCATGATTTTGTCTAGTGTGTATCTTTTCCAACTTCAAATTTCCATCTTCCAAGACAAATCGTATGAAATGGTACCTGAGCTATATATTCTTAGTCTTCGAATGGAAGGTTGTATTCTTTGCAAGATGAATGGCACTATCCCTGTCACAGTGCAACCTATTATTCTCTTGATTCTTTCCCAATTCCTCCATAAACCTCTATAACCAAATCATTTCTTTACTAGCCTCTGTAGTGACAACATACTCTGGGTCTGTTGTTGAAAGTGCAACAACCTTTTGCAGTTTGAAATCCAACTTACTGTTGTTCCACCTACAGTAAGAACATACCCTGTGGTGCTCCTCCTGCTATCGTTATCACCTGCCATATCTGAATCGAAATATCCTTGTAGAAAATTGTCTGAACCTTCAAAACATAATGCATGAGTAGAAGTACCTCTCAAATACATGAGAATCCACTTTACTGCCTCCCAATGGTCTTTACCTTGATTTTTCATATACTCGCTCACAACTCCCATTGCATGTGCAATATCCGGTCTTGTGCAAACCATTGCATACATCAAGCTGCCAACTACTGATGAATAAGTGACCTATGACATGTATTATGTTTCCTCATGTGTCTTGGGACACATTTCATTAGTTAGTTTGAAATGGATGGCCAAAGGTATACTAACTATTTTTGCATTTTGCATTCTAAACCTCTCCAACACCTTCTCTGTGTACTCACCCTAAGACAATTCCAATTTGCTATTTTTCCTGTCTCTTATTATTCTCATACCAAGGATTTTTTTTGCAGAACCCAAATCCTTCATCACAAATGAATTAGCTAATTTCTTCTTGAGCACATTTATATCCTTCATATTAGACCCTACACCAAGCATGTCATCTACATAGAATAGCAAGATAATATAGATTATTCCATTTTCTATCTTTTTAAAATAAACACAGTGATCAAAATGCCATCTACTATAACCCTGTTCTGTCATAAACCTGCCAAACTTCAAATACCACTGTCTTGGATCTTGCTTTAGGCCATACAATCTCTTCTTCAACCTTCATACCAAATTCCCCTCCCCTTTTACCTCATACCCCTGTGGCTGCTGCATATAAATCTCTTCCTCCAAATCCCCATGGAGAAAATATGTTTTTACATATAATTGTTCAATATGAAAATCTTCTACTGCCACAAGACTTAAAATATTCCTAATTGAAGTTATTTTAACAAGATGATAAAATATTTTATCAAAATATATACCTTTCTTTTGTGCAAACCCCTTTACAACAAGTCTAGCCTTGTACCACTTTTTTCCTCCATCTTCTTCCTTCAACTTGTAAACCCATTTATTTTGCAATTCTCTTTTTCCTGCAGGCAACTGAACCAAGTACCAAGTTTGGTTATTTACCAAGGAATCCATTTCCTCTTTCATGCCTTGCTCCCACTTATTTTTGGTGTCTTCCTGCATTGCCTCTTCATTCTGGTTCACGAGAATCAATCAATAATAAATAATACAATGAAGGTTAAGTTCAGGGGGTCTACTTAACCTGGTATATGTTCCAACGACACTTGTAGGAGTTTGAGGTACCTGCGACTCCTGTTGTTGTACATTTTGATTTTCTGGTTCCTTTGGAATTTCTTTTTTATTGATCTTATCAAGAACTATGTATTCTATTTTTTATTTTTCCCGTTTCTTTCCCTGCAACTGATCTTTGTACATGACCTTCTCATTGAATATGACATCTCTACTCCTAATGATTTTGTTATTTTCATAATCCCATAAGCGATAACCAAAATCATTAACATTGTATCCAATAAAGGTACAGTTCTTGGATTTTTCCTCAAGCTTTGTTCTATTTTCTTTATCAATATGGACAAATGATTCACAACTGAAAGTATTCAAAAAAGAATAGTTTACCTTTTTACCTGTCCATGCCTCGTCTAGAATTCTACCATCCAAAGAGATTGAAGGTCCTCTGTTTATTAAGTAAACAACAATATCTACAACATCTTCCCAGAACGGTAAGGGAAAACTGACATGTAATCTCATACTCCTTTCATACTCCATGATTGTCTTGTTCATCCTTTCTGACACACCATTTTCCTCTGGTGTTCCTGGAACTGTCTTCTCTCTATGAATCCCATGGTATGAACAATAATAATCAAACTCCTTGCTGCAATATTCACCTCCATTGTTTGATCTGAGACACTTCAACCTTTTTCTTGTCTCATTCTCAACCAAATATTTCCATTTCTTAAAAGTATCAAAAACATCAAATTTTTGTCAAATGCAATAAACACAAGTTTTTCTAGTTGCATCATCAATAAAAGTAACATAATGACAAGAGACACCAAGTGATGATACCTGAGTTGGTCCCCATACATCTGTATGCACAAGCTCTAACCTTTCATTCTTCCTTTCTTTTTTAACTCTGAGAAATATGACTCTCTTCTATTTTCCATAAACACAATGCTCACAGAAATCCAAATCAATTTGTTTAAGATCTGGCAACAAATTTCTTTTGTGAATTATTTGGATCCCCTTCTCACTCATGTGTCCAAGCCTATGATTCCACAGTGTTGTATCCACTCCTGTAGAAGCTAAAGAGATAGAAGATTCAATATTACCAGTAAATAAATACAATGTACCTACCTTCTCTCCCTTTTCTATCACCAATGATCCTTTGGTGACCTTCCACACCTTATCTATAAATATGGATATACAACCTTCACTTTCCAACTGACCTGTTGAAATCATATTTTTCCTTATATCTGGAACATGTCTTACCTCTTTCAACAACAATTGGTTTCCATTGCTTTGCTTTATTTTTACCTTTCTCATTCCAACAATTTTGCATGGTGCATCATCACCCAAATGAACCTGTCCAAAATCATCTTGAACATAATCTAGAAAATGTTTCCTATGGGGTGTGGCATGAAATTAAGCCCCTGAATCTACTACCCAAGACTTAGAAATATTATCTATAGAAGGAATCAAAGTATCTTGTAACACATCACCTGTTACATTTGCTTCATGATTTTTCTCCTGTTGTCCATCTCTTTGTTTCTTTGGAGCTCTACAGTCTTTCTTTAGATGCCCTTTCTTCCCACAATTCTAGTAATCTATCTTTCCAAATCTGGATTTGGATTTTCCCTTCCTAGAATTCCCACGGTTCCCTAAGTCCTTTCCTCTATCCTTTTGTCTTCCCCTGTTCTCCATATTTAGCACATTACCTGATATCTCACCTGTTCTTTTCCATCGCATTTCCTCACTAAGGATAACACCAACAACATCATCAAATTTTAAAATGTTTAAACCAGATACAGAGTTACTTACAGCCATGACCAAGCCATTCTATCTTTTTGGAAATGAGAACAAGATTAGAATATTCATGACCTCATCATCAAAGTCCACTTTTACAGAACTTAGTTGATTAATAACCATATTAAATTCATTTAAATGATGTGCAACAGACCCACCTTCTGACATCTTCATTTTAAATAATATCTTCACTAGAAATACCTTATTGGATGCCGAGGGTTTTTCATACAATTTAGCCAATGTGTCCAACGACTCCTTCATTGTCTTTTATTTCGAAATATTGAAAGCCACCGACGCTGCCAGGCTCAGCCATATCATTCCTATTGCCTTTATATCAAGAACCTCCCATTCTTCATTCTTCATGGTCGTCGACTTCTTTTCTGTTCCACACAATGTTAGGAATAGATCCTTTTGATATAAATAAAATTTCATATGCATCTTCCATAATTGGTAGTTTTTTCCATTAAATTTCTCGACCCTAAACTTTCCATCTTTCGTCATTGCTCCCACTCGAACCAGGAACCCTCTTTTCATGCAAGTTACCTTTCGCTCTGATACCAGTTGTTAGAAAAATATGATCATGGAGAAATAAATAAAATAAATGAGAAAATAAAACACATAAGATACACAATACAATCGAGACACATATATACGTGGTTAACCCAGTGTGGGCTACATCCACTAGAGAAATTGCCAAGTCCTTCCTTTATTATTATCCAAGAAATGAAGGGATACAACCTACAACACACCCATTGTAACTTCCTGTTCTTTATCTCACAATATCCTCACTCAAAATACAATATTCGCAATGACACATAGCTGCAATACATTTCCCTCATAAAAGAGGATTGCCTTCTAGGGGAAAAAACCCTAACATAACTTCTATCGTCAAATCTGTCACCTTACAATGAACGGTCCAGATTTACTATGAAATTACAATATACAATTACAAAGAAAATTTTCCTTCAGGGGCTTCTCCCCTAAACCCCCTTCGGGGAACGCTCTCCCCCAAACCCCTGCTAGGGGCCCGCTTTCCCCCAGATCCCACAGAGGGGGTAACCCTCCTCTGCATTCCCCCACATGGAGGAGTGTGTAATCTTCCGGGGTGTAAAGTTTTCATGGGGTATAAACACAGCTGAAAACAAATACCTCTGAATCAGGAAGATAATAAGGCTCCACAACCAACACGGTGTGTACCTGGAAACCTTATTATCTTTCTATGTGAACTCCAACAATTTTGTCTCCAACCATCTTTCAATATCTTTATTTGTAGGATTCCATGGCCCGAAAATTTCTTTCTACCACTACATCTTCTTCACCAAACCCCTTCCTAGCTCTCCTTCTGAGTTCTAACCAACAATGAAACCATTTGTTGGATGTATGGGCTGACCCGAGTTCTACCTTAGTTCTCCAACAAATCTGTTTTCACCATCATCCCTTCTGGTAAACTAGAAGGCTACACTGGGCATAGAGTGCACAACGTAGTCTCACCCGATATGGTTTATGGGTGACTGTAGGACGTAGGTGTCTGCAGTCATGGAAGGGATTGGAGGTTGTTCTTCTTACTTCTATTTCTACTTAACCATGAGTTATATAATACCATTCATCATATCTACTATTTCATTCATTTATAATATTCATTTTGGATACATATTTATAATGCATGCTATAATTTAAACCATTCATTCATATAACCATTAACCATAAATGTAGAAATAACAAAGACATTCAGACACATTTCAACACAAGGTTTTTACCGTGATTCACCCCCTTGGGGATACATCCACAAAGATCTTCTTTTATTTCTTCTTCTTCATCAAAATGGCGCTGCACGCATTACATCATAGAATAATAGAGAGTAGTGAGGTGGACTAGCATCTCACTAAGCTCCACAACTTGCAACATAACCGTTAGTTACATCAACTCCATCTGATCTCCACAACTCTCATATAGATACAGACTCAAAACTCAACAAAGAACTCTCCAAAGACACCCACAAAAGATGATAAAAACTTAGATTAAACTTTGATTCCTCACTATACCTTATACCTCTTCTATTTATACTAAAAATGGGTTAAAAACCTTACAATGTGACTCCAAAACCCTAACCTTAACATGGCTAGGTTTGTCCACATATGCACCAGATTTCCGCAAATCCTTCCGCGTGCTGCTTCCTTTTCCCTTTGTTGTGCTGGTCTTCCTTCTTTTCCAACGTGCGTTGTCCCCTTTGGCCCACTCTGCCTCGCTTTCTCCCAAAAATTCCTACTCCAACAACATCCACATGATCCCCTTCACATTCTGACATGTGAGGGGGTGCACTAACGACATCGACACTGGCGGGTGTATCGGTATGGCTACCAATATGATGCAGTGTCAGTGTACCAATGACGTTGGTACCAACAGCGAGATCTGTATGTACATACTCATGACCCATTACCTGCAAAAACACCTATAAAAATAATGAGTTTTTTTATAAAGAACTTGTATGAGTATAAAAATTAAAATCCTAAATAAATAAATGGGATAATTAAATATGTTTCTTACCCCATATTCGTGAATTTGATGCACCAAGAATTTCATTCTTTCATCTTTCTCCCGTGTCCGCGATTCAATCATAATCAAATAAGTGAGTTCCATGTTTACTTTTTTAATAATATTATTTGGTGTTTCCATAGGGGTGGTAGAGGCATACATTGCTTCTTCAGGAAGTTCTTCCTTAGGAGGAGGTGTGGACTGTGCTAAGGCTGGTTCCTTCCCCTATCATTCTGGGACAATGTATGCAAAATAACATTAGTTCATGAATATTAGGCATGGGACAAAAACATGGCATGCTAAAAACATCAAAGTAAAGAGTGACTAAAGAACATAAGGAGTAATTTGTGTGGACATTGTAGTGACCTAGAACATGCATGAAAATATATTACAGTAAATGATAATCGTAAAATATAATTCATTGATTATAGGTTGGGTAAAATAGTATACGTACCTCCCCCATAATAGCAACGTGTGTATCCATTCTATTCAAATTATAATTAATCAACAAATCCTCCACCGAAGCTATTTATTTTATTGCACATTTGAATATACAATTTCCATCACTCCCCTCAAATACACAATTGGGTTGCTTATTTTTTGTCACGGGTAATGTATTGTTTATAAACCATGCAATATTACCCGTTGTTTTTGGCCTTCCATAAATATACATAGATTCTCCATTTTGTTTATCATTGTCTTTTATATGTATATAATTTGTAGCCACGACATATCTCCACGTACTTTTTGTATATTGGAATAGCCATATCCAATCTCTATAGATGTAATAGGGTCCAACATACTCCATCAATTCAGTTATTCCATCGTAACATACCTTTATGCCATCCATGGAAAATATCCCCAAACCATGTAATGATGATGGAGCAATGCGATATATCCTTTTTTTGACACAAAAATCAATGTTTATTTGAGGAAGATCCTTGGGTACCCATTGTTTCACTAGATGTTTGTACCTCAAGGGAACCTCGATGTCATTTATTCTCTCATCATCATAAGAACATGACCCCCATTTAGCAAGAAACAATTCTATGCATCTATCAAATTTTCTTCTGATCTTCTCACCTCTAGTTGATCTCCACCTGTTAGACCTACTAGATGTCCCTCTTTCGACCTCTATTCTTCCTAAACTTCCCTCACTCAACGAAGAAATATCTAACAAGTACATGTTTGGTTGTACATCCTATAACACTCCATTAAATGACACAAACAATTAGCAAGTGTCAAATGCTAGAAAAAAATAGACTTTTAGCAAAACAACAGGCTCAAGAAGCAAATTAGTATCCATTAACAGAGGGTGTCATGAAATTCATTTGATTTTTATTCATCCATTTAGAGTGGAAACGAGGCATCTCATGGCATATGAATTTTCCAATTAGGGAAGAGTTTTATTCCAATAACATATCATAATTGTATAGGAAGCCATTGGACTTCCACCTAGAATAGTTAATACAATGTGGAGGCTTCTTCAATGGAAATTTTTTCATGTAGTTTAGTAAAAATGACTAAGGTGTTTTGACACTTTCAAGGGCCATGGGATATCACTTCATGAAAAATATTTTCTTCTTCAAAGAAGAACCAAAAAAACCCTTTATCTAGGATGTCCCCTCCCAAATGATCCCCATAGGGGAGGTATGCATTGTCTTAGGGGGCTCCCCCTAAGCCACAGTCCCAAGTGTAAGGGGGAGCCACAAGTACAAACTAAATAAAAATATGCTGAGCCAAATTTATCCACCATGCATAGGAGAGTCAACCTGATTCTAGCCTCAAAACTAGGAGGGTCGACTTTAACCTTCAAGGAGAAATCATGCTAAGGAAAGGATACAAATAGGAGAAAGAATCATTTGACAAGGGGAAACTCGAATTTAATTGGTGATTCTATCTAAAAGTGGGAGGCACTACCTTATCCCTATAATCAGGTTGTTTAACCCCTTTTTCTGTTGGGTTTCAATGATTTTGTCTCACCCTATCTCATCGCACTTCAATTATAAAAGAAATCACCCACTGTGAAGGTTTATACTAAGGCCTAGGGTTGGATTTCTTACCTAGGCTGTTGCATAGAACCAAGGGAGGAATGAGCCTTCTAATAATTGGTGGACTATGCATGGGAGGGAATATTAGGCACACTCTAACACACTCTATTTGTATTTGGTTTCAATGCTTGTCTTCTTGAGGTGCCAAGGCCAATGCCAAAACAATGGACTACAACAATGTCCATGGTAGAAACTTTAAACTATTTTAGACAACACCATGATATCATTCAATGTTGTTCAAATGAAGTTCATAGGAACTTCATGACATCATCTTGATAGCTTGGATGGACCAATGCTACAATGGATTCCTATTATTAGTCTTTGTTTCTGTAAGTTCCTTAGAAAATCCCTATTTCTCTTTTAGCATGACAGGACCAAGGGATAGGCTCGTGGCCTAAAATACAATTCGTTTTGGCCCGAGGCTTACTTCCTTCATCAGACAATTGAGGTCTATGACCCAGGCCTAATCCCACACCCAAATCCTGACCATAGATCCTCAATCCTATGCATACATCTTTATCCACTGAATAATCCAATGGAATGTCGATCCAACAATTGTGTTTTAATAACCTGTTGTTATCAACGGTCCACGCATACCCAACATGGTGGCATGTTAGTATCTTGTCCACTGCACGTGTTCATCCTGGAATGACATGTCACCAAATCAATCGACGGTCCATATTTAAAGCACGACCTCTCCAGAAAATTAACGATCAATCAACTTCAATATGCTCTATGGATCTCCTCCATTGTATCTTCTCTTGTCTTCGATCAACGGTTTTGATTTCAATTCATCTACTCGGTCAATAAGAATTAAGGATCGTTGATCTAAAGATGATCAACATTCAATGGTTGATATTGATACCTCATTCTCCTCTTGGACGAATATGATCCGACGATCCCAATGCCTTTGCTCCATATCCAATGATGTTTGTGTTTCAACTTAAAAAATCTTTAATAGAGTTACTCCCACGTGAGGTGACATCACTAAGTAATACCGCCAGAGCAATGTGTCAGGATGATATACCACCTCGCGACTTAACAAACTTATATCAATACCATTTTATCATCGCGGATGGTGTATTTAGTGAAACCACTCACCATTTAGAAAAAAACGACTAGTTTTGAGGTAAATAATCACGTTTCCATTTAAATCATTGTAACTAGTCCTGATTTTAACTTAATTAATCATGTTTATAAATATTTTAATAAAACAAAATCTTGAAAAATCATTTTTCATTTGTTTTCTTGTCCATATTTGACTATTACTATTACGAGAACGTGGAATCTTCATCAAAGAACAATCTTATTTCTAATTTCAACGGTAAATCTACAATTCGTGACAGTCAAATATTTGGGGTAAGATCACATATACCTTTTTTATTTATTGATTAGGAAAATAAAATCAACACAAAACCCTATCGAATGCAACAATCCGTTTAGATGTTAGAGATGCCCAAATCTTCGATCCTAAAGTCTCATTTGATTTATTTGAACTACATAAACTGGCACAGACTAGGTATACAAAGTTGAATGATATTTTCAATGCTTGGGGTTCGAACTTGGCCTGATTTCTTGTCGCAAAAGTGTATAATTTCCCTGAATTTGTGAATTGGTGTGCACAAAGATACATTGCTTCTACCAAAATCTTTGAAACTAAGTATGTAACATTATTGTTCGATATTAATCCCGAATCTATTTCACAGATGCTTATGGTTTTTGAATTCAAGAATGGTCAAGTCTTAGCGAATAAACTCTAGCAATCAATTTCAAAAAAATAGGTGTACAGGAACGCCATTCTTTTATCCAATCTTTGATGAAAGATAACATGGTTATCTTCCATGAACATGAGACCTACAAAAATAGTGTCTTTATCCAAAATGTATAGGAATTCATATGTATGATATGCTTAGTTTTAGGGTATGACTCCGATGAGACTATTGATATGATTATTCTAGGATTTCTCAGAGCAATTTTCCCTACTACTACCCAAGTAATGGTCAAATTCTACATTGCACAATTCATATCAGAATCCATTCATGAGAAACTTAATAATTTTACTCTAAACAAATATTGTCATTTCCAATCACGTTTAGTTCACTTACTTCTTTTTCAGAGACTTTAAATTTTTTAGAGTTTGTACTTGAAAACTGAAAAATGAGGTTGGGGATCTTGCTTCAGTTATTAACATGACTCCTATAGTAAGAATTAATCCTAAAAATGAGGGTTTCTCTCTTTACGTAAACTCCTTCATGTCTATAGTTTATAATCTTATGAATGAACAGAGCTCCCCCATGATTTTACCAGAGATTAAAATCATGTTACATGAATCTGCAAAGACCCAATTAGGAGATCAATTTCTTTCCAAATATTATACACAAATAAGGATGTATGGTGTAGAGCTCAAACCTTTTAAGTTTCCAAGTTTCTTAACCATGAGAATTTTTTCTTCAAAATTCATAAGGAAAATTCTTAATGTGGATGAAGTTCATTTTATTCCCAAAATAAAAAGACTATCTTTAATCCAAAAGGGGAAATTGGACCTTTCATTTTGCATACTAGGTCAACTTTACAAGTGGTGGAAACAATGCTACAATAATTGGGTTTTGAGCAAGGAACAACTTGGAAATATGACCCTTTAGGGGTTATACACAACAAAAGGTTGGAGCTTCAGATCACGTCATATGAGCAACAAAGAAAACCATATCTTGAGAAGATTAAGAATATGAATTCTTGGGATGAAGTACAAAGTTTTCTTCAAGGTTAGAAACAAAAACAAATTCAGTTAGCTCATGGAGAAAATATTGAGACACCTCAACAACATGAGAAAACATTGAAAAGATGTATGAATCAACACTTCCAAGATGATTTGGGACCATAGAAGGAGCAATCAAATAAGAAGTTAAAATTTCATATTGTCATAGATGATATTTCAGAGAAAGAATCTCAAACTGAAGCAGGGAAAATGACAAAGACTCAGAAGGAAGTTTCTTATTCAATTGATACTCTTCCATCAATATTCATGAATCCACAAGAAAAAAGATCAACAAATATCAAGCCACAAAGCATATTTCCAATTTTGAGGATACAAGAAACAAAAATGAACAGATCAAAGAACTTTTGAACCAAAAATTGAACTAGGATGGTTCATATACACTATTGTTATCATGAATAGATTTTGGAAAAAGAAGGTTGAATTTGGAAATTTTAGAATCAGTTGGTACAAGAATTCAAGGACAAAACAATTATAAGAAAACTTATTTTTCTTTAAATCTTGATGATATTCCTTTACTAGATCAAATGGATTTACATAATCAAACATGCAAGATGGTCACTAGAAATATTATGAAGACTACTCTTTGCTTGCAAAGATTGCAGAAATTGAATAGTTAGCTTAAGCAACAATTGAAGCAGGAAAAAACAAGCTCAAGAGTGAAGTAGATGAGAGTATAAAATTTAGAGAAAAAGTTAGTTAAAATGAGGGATGATGCTACAAATGAAGAACCTATTCAAGATATGGTAAGTGCCAAGGATAATGAAATTAATATCTTGAAAAATAAATTAAAGTTGTTTGATGTGGATCATGTGCAAACTCCAGAGATTTTAGCTATCCAAAAGGCGAAAGAGAAGTTGATTGAAGTTATAGAAAAACTAAATGAACAAAATAGCTCCCTACAAAAACAAATTCAAGTGTTAAAACATGACATTCCCTCATCATCTTCAAGAAGCACATTAGTAGACAAATCATAAGATATAGTTAAGGCACTAACTGATTTGAATGATAAAGAAATTGAACTAGAAGAATCAAGAAGAAACGTTTCAACCTATGGAATTGAAATTAAGCTTTTGAAAGATCATATTGGAGAGAAGGGAAAGAATTTGAAGAAGGTACATGGGGAAAAAGCAAATTTGCAAGAATAATTTTATATGTTGAAAGGTAAACTTTCTGGTAAAGCTCATTTGATGGGGGCAAGACACTTAATTTGGGATAAAATTATAGAGAAAATAAATAAATTGTGGAAAAGATTTATAATTATGGAAGAAGAGGCTTCCTTGGTCAAAAAAGTTGAAAAATAGGTTGAAATTGCAAAAACAAGAATTAGGGAATAAGCATTAGAGTGTTAACATGATTATCAAAGTTCTTAACTCCAACAAAAAAGAAGAACTAAATCAAATTGGGGTTAAAGACAGAACAAGTACAATCATGGAAGTTGAAAAGGTCCTTAGTAAAAGGATCTTAATTCAACAAGTTCAAAGAAATATTGTTCACCTCCAAAGAAATGTACAATGGTATAAAGCTCACTACAAAAAGATGGTAGACATGAGATTACCTAAGTACCATGATAAAAGGGTTAATTTTCTTCCTTTACCAGAATATCAACAAGTATTGATTTCAGTAAGGGAAAATTCAAATAAGTTTAGAGGAGCCACATGGATGTTAAAAGGACAAACTGTTGTTGAGCTTTTAGATGATGACTTCTTTTTACTAAGTCATTTAAGGAATTTTTTTTGAAACTTTCCGAACATTTGGAGCATGTATCAA
>ML810467.1:12199-25718 GCA_009831015.1 Picea engelmannii
CAATGGTAAAGAAGAGAATGGAAAAAAACCACGAAGAATGACACCTCACCTATGGAAGTTGGAATATATTAGAAATTGTCAAGGTATGCAAATTATTTATGTATGATATATTATATAAATCTTTGGTTAATTTCATTAGTATTCATTTCATTTTGTTTGATTAATTAATGTTAATTCCAATTTGTTGATGTTTCATGAATGTTGTTAAGGCACGAATGGGCTTCCACGAGGAATGAAAAGTTACCCGATGCAATTCAGTAGGTTTCCACACTACGAGAACCTACAAATAGTTCATATGTTTCATACAATGCATACCGAGAAGAACATAATAGAATTGTTATGGCGAATATTAGATGGAAGGACTGACAAAGAGAGAATTGGAAAGATTTGTAGTGACATCCAAGAAGCTAATCACGCATTGCAAATTATTATTAATTCTAATGGTGATGGTCATGAACAGAATACTAATCTTCCTTGGTTATTGACGGAGCAAAAGAGAAATATTCTAAAAGAGTTCATTCGAAAAATTAGGTCTCTGACGGGGTTTTCATCGAACATACAAAATATATTAACGAAAAAAGGTGATTTTGGTGGGGTTAAAACACATGACTGGCATACATTCATTAAGGTAATTAGTAGGTTATACTATATTTCCTTATTGGTATGCATTTTTTGTAAACAAATAATAATTATTTGATTTTTGTTACAATATGTTCTACCTTTATCTCTCCCAGACGACTTTGACAACAAAATAAAACAATTTATTTATGTACTTGGCAAATACATGAGGTAAGTAATGTTTTATATGGAAAATGTACTTCTTATGTTATTTGTAGCAGAACTTATTGACATATTATGTTTTATATGCAAATTTATGTATGCCTTGATATTATTTTATTGCATCGACATTTGTAGGTGGCTTTCATCCAAAGAAATCCATAAATAAGATATAAGGTATTGGAAGAGAGAAATTCCCCAACTAATGTGTCAAATGCAGTAGTATCTACCTCTAGCATTTTTCAATGCACAAGAACACTACCTCATACACGAAGTTGAAGAGATTGAATTATGTGGACCAGTACACACAAGGTTGATGTGGATGGTGGAGAGGCAGTTGAAGTCATTGAAGGATTTTGTTAGACAAAGAGCACATCCTGAGGGTTCTATGGTTGAGGGATATATGGTATATCAATTCATGGTGTATATTAGTCAATATCTACCTAAATTAGCAGAAAATATGAATGTTCCTCGCATTTGGCATCTAGACTCCATCAACAAATTTGAAGGGGAGGTCCTATTGGGGAAAGGTAAAATGAGGATTGTGAAAGGTAATTATTAGATGTTGACGTAGATTTAATATATTACACATTTATTTTTCCAATTTTATTTTATCATACTGATTTTTTTAGATTTTTAATTCCTGCATATTGAACTATATTAAACTATTCATTTATTAACAATAACTAATTAATGATATTAAATTGTTATTTTATCATATAGTTGCTCGAGAGTGGGATGCTTTACATTTATACATTGCAAACAACCTTGATTGGATGGAGCATTGGATAGAATATACTGAAGAATGTTGATTAAGGTTGGTTGTCATTGACGTCAACCCTTGAAGAAAGCCCCATGGCACAAGGTTTGGGTAATGGACCCAAGATTTTTTTATGTAAAGATGACTCATTATTGTCTTGTCATAGTTGATAAGAAGTAAAAATGGATGAACTCCAAAGTGGTCCCCTTATGGTGAAAGCCCTCATGGGAAGATGCTTTGCAGAGTGAGAGAACCCATTCTTATTTGAGGAATAATGAGATGAAGGACAATGAATTTGTGAGTGAAAATACCCTAGATGGATAGTGCTTGTCATGTCGTTTCTAATGGTATGTGGAACGTCACATAACTCCTCAGGGTTAGAGATTTATGACCATATGAAGTTGGAGAACCCTCATGAGTCTTATAGAGGCCCCCAAGAGTCAAAGTGTTTTGCAAAAATAAATTATTTTAAATGAAGAAGCCCTAAAATAAGGAAAGTGTAAGGTTACATGAAGATATAAATAAGAGACAAAGCTCACTCATAAAAACACACTTGTACATATTGTATATCTATTTTCTTATGTAAATATTCTTGTAAATACTTGTGGATACATCTAAAGTGGCGAATGTTTGAGGTAGCACGAAGGGTTGACGACGAAATTCTCGGATTCATAGAAATCCCTATTTTTTGAGGCATACGCGGGTTGTCTGTGTATAGGGTGTGTATGTATGCGGGTTGGTTGTGTATAGGTTGAGTATGTGCATGGGTTGACTGTGTATAGGGTGAGTACATGTTGATAAAGCCATGAAACTTGAAAAGATGAAGGTGCAGGGGGTTTAGATTCTGAGATCAAGCTCCCAGGAAGGTCTAGAATGTTGAGATACATCATATCCATCCATTGGTTCAAAAGGTATGTCTTATTTCTATAAACAGTTGGATTTTAATGTATGCATGAGGAATGGAAATGGAGATTTGAGGATTCTCCTAGAAATACTAGTGGTTGCATGGGATCTTCTGTATAAGTCAGATCTACAGAAATACAGTGCTGGTATATTTATCATTGATACTTCTTGTTGAAGCACACCTTGTATTTCTTGGCATATGGCTAAGAGTTTTTATGGTACATGGTTGAGATCTTGTATTTATTGATGTATTGAGAAGTTAAATATCAGAAAGGGGTTGATGACTAAGATCATGTGAGGGACATTATACTTGTTCATGATTACACATACCTATATGGTACATGACTAGAGAGAGACATACTTTCCTTGAGTAGAGGTTATGTATGAGGATGCATGTACAGGGTACAATTATAGTCTGGATACAATGACAGGTTACAGATCTATGTGAAAGAAGTTACAGAGGGTCAAAAGTTTTCAAGTGAAAGGAAACCCTAGTTTCAGAAGACATACGTGAGCTGCATAATACATAGGGCTCATACATACACGGGCTGCATCACTACAGGTCACGTATCTGTTGTATTTTTGTGGATACATGTTCATTTCAGGTACAGATTGATTACAGGGCAGTTGTACATATTGGATATAGGTCAGTGGTACATGTTTATACAGTTGTACAATAGTATATCTCACAGTGACAGGTTGACAATGGTTCCATCATTCTACTTCTACTTTAGGGTGGTAGGATGGGGCAAGGATAGGTGGTTGTAGCCACCTTCCGGTTGTAGCCGGAGAACATGGGGGGTTGTAGCCTCCTTTTTGTTCTAGCCAGAGAATTGGGGAGTTGGAGCTTCCCTCATGTTGTAGCCTGAGAAACTAGGGGGTTGGAGCCTCCTTCCAGTTGCGGCTAGAAAACAAAGGAAGTTGGTGCTTCCAATGAATGTAATTCTTCAAGACATATAAGAAAAATCATTATGTGGTTTTCTCCCGACTTGGGTTTCCACGTAAAACACTGGTGTACTGTGTATGTGTGTGATTTTTTATTTCTTATTGCTCATTATTGGATAATAATTCTACATTGATATAACATTTGAAGAAAAAGGATTATAATTATGCTATTACGGATTCACCCCCCACTCTCAGTAATCCAACAATTGGTATTAGAGCAGGTTCCTTCAGAAATTAGTTTAACCACTGAAAGGTAGATCATGGAGAGTACCAACTCGTATAAAAATGAAATACCACAGTTTGATGGACATAAGTATGATTTTTGGAGCATAAGGATGAAGACATATATACAGGCACAAGAATTTCAATTTTGGCAATCAATTGTAGATGGATACACAAGACCAACAATTCCACCAACAAATGACAAAGAAGTGAAACTTGGTGAGAATAATTCCAAAGCCAAAAATGTACTTTTGAATGGTCTCAGTGATACAGTATTCACCAAAGTTGCACATTGTAAATCTGCTAAAGAGATTTGGGACAAGCTTTGAAATATTTATGAAGGAGATTCAAAAGTCAAAGCAGTAAAGATTCAAACTTACAGAGGTCAGTTCAAACAACTAAAAATGAAGGAAGTTGAAGATATCGTAGCCTACTTCTTACGAGTCGATGAAACAGTGAATGCAATCATAGGATTGGGAGAACAAATCGAAGAATCTATAATTGTTCAAAAGGTACTAAGATCTCTTCCTATGAGATTCAACTCTAATATATCAACACTAGAAGAAAGATTGAATCTAAACTCAATAAGAATGGACAAACTGCATGGAATATTCACAACATATGAGATGAGAATTGAATAGGAAAATCCAGATGTAAAAGAAGCATCCTTCAAAGCATCCAAAAGATCAAAGCAAAAGAAAAAGGAGCAAGAAGAATATAGCAGCAACAGCGACGTCTCGGAAGATGATGAAGAAGTGGCCAACTTTGTCAAAAGACTGAACAAGGGAACTGATGGTAGGTATAAAGACAATCTTCCTTTAATTTGTTTTAATTGTGATGGTATTGGTCATTTTGCTAACAAATGTCCTCATAAGAAAAAGAGAAATTATGAAGGTTACTCAGAAGGAAAACACACATATAAAGGCAAAATAACTACAAAGAAATGTTTAAGAAAATCTTATGCATCAGAGAAGACATCTCATCATCAGATGAAGATGAATTTAGTGACATTGAGACAGGAAGAGTTCTATTCATGGCAGTAAAAGACTCTGACAAAGAAGACTCCGAAGAAGAATATGAAGAAGCCGAAGAAGAAGTCAAAGAAGAAATTGAAGAGGCAAAAGTTTACTTTCGAGAAGAATTAATGTGTGCCATAGAAGTTATCAGAAGAGAAAAGAAGAAGAACAAGAAACTACAAAAAGAACTAGACAAAAAGGAAGACACTCAAGAACTAGAAAAAATCATCACAAAATTGAAAGTTCAAATAGAAGAAGATAAAAGAACTGAATAAGCACTCAAAGAACATCTAGAAGAAAAGGATAGGATCATCAGAAACTTAGAAGAAGAGATTGTCACATTAAGAAAGGATATTCAAAAGAAAAATATGCAGAATAGCTCAAAAGTTTTGGATGACATTATCAACAGTCAAAAATATCATCTTGACAAGTCTGGACAATCAGACAGAAAAGGGATCAAGCTCCAAAACAACAGAGCAAGAAACAAATCCAAAATGCTATGCAAAAACAATCAAAGGGGACATGAAGATATACAAGGAAGATTACAGGGACACTCCTCCACCGAGAAGATTCAGATTTCAGAATCAACAACAGACAGGCAGGCCTCAAGAAGAAGAAGGATTCATAAGAGAATCTCCTTTCAGAAGATCTTCAACTCCTAGGTATCAAACTATATTTTTTGGTTTATGTTATGCATGTAAAAATTTTGGACATAAATCTATAAATTGGAGAGCTATCAATAGGAACAATAACAAATTTGAGAGTCATACACAAAGGGGTTATTCAAGAAGACCTAGTGAAACACAAAGAAGAATTTACAACAGGTTTGAATCCTTGAGCACTGAAGTGGAATGTTACAAATGTAACAACTTTGGACACATTGCCAAAGATTGCAAAATGATAGTCCCTCCTAAAGAACCTCAACAGAATAACAACAATCACAGACAAGAAACTAAGAAAACGACATGGATAAGAAAGCAAGATCAGTGTAGCAATGAAGAATGCATAGTCTCTCTACAAGATAAGAAAAAGAAACATGGTTGGTATGTTGACAGTGGGTGTTCAAAACACATGACAGGTGATAAATAAAAATTTCTTACATTACGAAAGGAAATAAATGGATCAGTATCCTTCAGAAATGATAATTCATCCAAAATCATTGGAGAAGGCACAATCTGAATTGGGAACAAGAATGAAAAGGCACAAAATGTTCTACTGGTAGAAGATATGAAACATAATATTCTAAGTGTGAGTCAAATGTGTGACCAAGGTCATAAATTTACTTTCGATTCACAAAAGTGTCAGATAAGAAAAGAAAGTTCAGGAAAATTGGTCGGTACAGCTGCAAGAACTTCAAACAACATATATATGTTAAGTGAAATTGGAAATGAAAAGTGTTGTCTAGGAAAGGAAGATGAAATTTGGATATGGCACAGAAGAATGGGTCACATGCATTTTGATAACCTTGTCAAATTCAACAAAAGAGAAGCAATCAGAGAAATGCCCCAGATCAAGAAACCAACCAACGCTTTATGCAAGCATTGTCAACAAGGAAGGAAAACAAAGACCAAGTTCAAATCAAAGGAATATTCAACAACAAGACCACTGGAAATTGTTCACACTGATCTAGTTGGACCAACTACAACAAAGGGCTTAAAAGGTGAGAGATGTTAGTAGTTGATGATTATACAAGAATGAGTGCAGTTTTCTTTCTCAAGAACAAGTCAGAAGCTTTTGAAAACTTCAAGATCTACAAGGAAATGGTTGAAAATGAGATGGATTCAAGAATCAAATGCTTGATATCAGATAATGGAGGAGAGTTTGCTTCAAAGGAATTTATGGACTACTGCAGCAGTCATGGAATAAAAAGGCAATTCTTCGTTGCTAGGACACCTCAACATAATGGAGTTGTTGAAAGAAAGAATAGGACAGTACAAGAAATGGCTCAAACAATGATAATGGATTCCAAATTGATAGATACATTTTGGACACAAGTAGTGCATACAATAGTTCACATTCAAAATAGAGTAATGCTAAGAAAAAACACTGATAAAACTCCCTACGAGCTATGGAAAGGAAGACTAGCAAATGTGAAGAACTTCAGAGTTTTTGGAAGCAAATGCTACATCAAAAGAAAATATGGAAGAATGGGAAAGTTTGACTCTCATGTGGACAAAGGAATACTTGTTGGTTACTCAAGTATAAGGAAAGCATACAAGTGTTACAATCTAATATTGAACAAAATTGTGGAAAGCGTCAATGTAACAATTGATGAAACAGGCAGACTAGAATCAAAGGAAGAAGAAAACAAATCAATGGAACAACTTTTCGAAGAAGAAGCTAGAGATGAAGTAGAACAGGAAGATGAAGAGAATCCAACAAAAATAGAAGAGAAAGTTCAACAAGTATCTCCAAAGACACCTAGCAAACGAGTACATAAGAATCATCCTTCGGATTAGATTATCGGAAACAAAGATGCAGGAGTTGAGACTAGAAGAAAAATCCGTTCACCAGAACAAACACACCTAGCACTCTTATCTACAATTGAACCAAACTATTTTGAAGAAGCCAACAAGGATGAATTTTGGAATAAGGCAATGGATGAAGAATTGGATCAAATAGAGAAAAATGACACTTGGGAATTGGTTCCAAGATGAAAGAATAAGAATGTGATCGACACAAAATGGGTTTTCAGTAATAAATTGAATGAAGATGGATAGGTTACAAGGAACAAATCTAGATTGGTATGTAAAGGATATGCACAGATTGAAGGAATCGACTTTGAAGAGACATTTTCCCCAGTTGCCACAATGGAAGCAATCTATTTGCTTCTAGCTTATGCATGCTCCAAAAATGTTAAAGTATATCAGATGGACGTAAAATCAACTTTTATGAATGGTGAACTTGAAGAAGAAGTTTACATTGAACAACCAGAAGGATTTCAGTTGTCAGAGAACACAGACTATGTGTGTAAATTAAAGAAGGCCTTGTATGGTCTAAAACAGGCTCCTAGAGGATGGTACTCCAAACTGGATAAGTATCTGTAGCAGGAAGGGTTCAAAAAAACAAATGTAGACAACAACCTCTACATCAAGGTAAGTCAAGGTAATATTTTATTAATTGAAGTTTATGTTGATGATATTATTTTTGGTAGTGATGATGATAGGTTAAGCCAGAAATTTGAAAAATATATGTAGAATGAATTTGAAATGTCATTACTTGGAGAACTATCTTTCTTTTTGAGACTTTAGATACGTCAAAGAAATAAGGAATCTTTATTTCTCAAACCAAGTATATCAGAGAAATGCTAAAGAGGTTCGGAATGGAAGATTGCAAACCAGTTATCACTCCCATGAAAACCAATTGTAAGTTGAGAAAAGATGATGATTCGAAGTATATAGATCAGAGGCAATACAGGTCAATGATTGGCAGCCTACTATATGTGACAGCATCCAGACCAGATGTAATGCAGGCAGTTGCACAGGTGGCACAATTTCAAGTAGCACCAAAGGAATCTCATGTATTAGCAGTAAAAAAGATTTTTAGATATCTCAAAGGAACAAAAGAGTTTGGATTATGGTATCCAAAAGGAAAAGATCTATCACTTATTGCCTACACAGATGCAGAATGGGCAGGTTGTATTGATGACTGAATAAGCATCAATGGAGCAACGTTCTACTTAGGTGAGTGTTTGGTATCACGACTAAGCAAGAAACAATCATCAATATCTTTATCTACAACCGAGGAAGAGTATATTGCAGCAACATCATGTTGTACACAGGTTCTTTGGATGAAACAAACTCTGACAAATATACAGGTTGAGTATGATGAGCCCATTCCAATCTATTGTGATAATACAAGCACCATCAGTATCTCGAAGAACCTGATGATGCACTGCAAGATGAAGGACATTCCAATCAAGTATCACTTTCTACGGGAGCAAGTTGCAGAAAAGAACATCAGAGTTGAGTATGTGGGCACAAAAGAACAAGTGGCAGACATCTTCACATAACCACTTGTTGGCAGCCCTACATGTTTTTACTATTTGAACGACAAAACGACACTTCCTGTAGCTGCCTTCACCCCATCCTGTAAATGTTATCATTTGGGGATTATTAATGGATTACAATAGATGGTGAATAATTATATTTTATTTTCTTGTTTTGTTCCATGTTTGATTCATGACTGAAAGCATGAATCAAACATGAGAACTTGGTTTCTTATTATAACCCTATTCAAAGCATGTTTCTAAAAGATCATTGTTCTTACATCTACTTCATAATTCATTCTTGAATGATTTTCCTATTGAGTTTATCGAATGTCGATATAATACCTATGTTGATTTGCATTTGAATTGTAAACTTATTTATTTGAATCCTTTGTAAATCGATTATAGTCATGGCTAGACATGAAAATTAAATGCACCAGAATCGTATCATGTACTTGATATTTGGTTGGCAGACTGAATTGATAGTCCTTTCATTATGATTCGAGGGTCTGTGTTATGCTCTGTACCCAAGGCTTTCATTACCAAAAGCACTCAAACTTCATTCCCAAAACCTTGGTGTTTAAACTGTGATTGCACAGGAGTTTTGTTTGGTTTCTTTCTATTCTATTCGCTCAGTTTTGTTTCCCCTGCTCTTTCCATCCAAACCCATAGCTAGCTTGAGTTGTCCCTATTACAACATGGTCATTCTCTTAATGGCTCTTGTTGTCCGAATAGAGCCAAATGGCCCTCAAACATTGTTGTCTCATGATGATGTGGTCGAGGATTTGAAAGCCCAGGGTTGGGATACTTTCATTAAGAGGTTCAACGGGTATAACCTTTGCACAACTAAGAAATTCGCCCAAAACTTTGATGGGTATAGGGTGAAATTTGGAGAAATTCAGTTGGAGGTGATTGAAGGGTTTATCAGCGAAGCCACAGGGCTCCCATCCTTCGGTCAGAAGTGGTTTAAGAACTCAAAAATCGACGAAGTGCCCTGGAGTCTTTTCATGACTTCCAGAAAGATTGATTGCTGTGAGAAAGGTATTCTTGTTTCTCTGCTTAAGGTTAGATTTCATGGTCTCTTATCAGTTCTTAAACAATTTATAACATGTGAAGGCCGTTATGGCATGGTTTTTCTTTATCATGTGCGGTTGCTTATGCACTGTATAGGTTTCCATCTGAATGTCCTGCTTTATTTACTAACGAGTCTATATAAGATGTCAAAAAGATACAAGAAGCAGAGCCTCGACTCTAGCCTCTTTCACCATGGCCTAATTAAAATGTTGTTGGTTCATCATTTGACAGCCCTGGGTGATGACTGGGATAGTTTCTTAGCCCAAAACGGTTTTTCTACAACGATTCCTATAGAAACCCCTATGTTGGATAAGCCTGTGATAGAGAAACATTTTGATTTATCAAGTAACGAACCAAATTTTTTGAGGAAAAACCCTCGTGACGAGGCAATACCCGATCAATTTTTATATGGACAACAGGATGTTGGTTCTGAGTTAAATGAAACCCCTAAGCATGAATTAATTGTTGGCCATACCACTACTGTAAAGTTTGATAGAAAAACCCTCGCAAACAATCAAAATAGAAGCAAGCAATGTTAGGGTTCTGAAATAAAATGGTTGGTCGACTCATTTTGAGAATTCTCTGTAATCGATTTAAGCCTCATTTGATCTCAATCAATACGATCGAGATCAATGAGGATTCAGATCCCGAAATTGAGGATTTTCTCGCAGAAGAAGATCCAGATTGTCATAAGCCAGATCCTAACCAGCTATACGACTATGTTAACAATATCCCTCTATGTCTCGAGGATACCAAGGGGTTTACTGGTATTAAGCTCGATCAAGGGATGACAACAAGTAGTGTTGATGTTCTTACACCCAACTATATGCTCAACCGACAGATCACTCCTTCTGTGCATTGTGAGGTCTTCTTGCATTGGATTGAAAGGTACTATAATGACATCCCCATTCTACAAGAAAGAATTAAATCTCTCACCAACCACAATGAATTACTCATAATATAAAATCTTGAAATCAAAGAAAATGAACAGAGACAAGCCAAGCATCTTAAGAAGATAGGAAACATTGTGATAAAGAATGTAGTCAGTGTAAAGGCCGTAATCAATTCTGAGTTATCTTGATCCATGTTAGTCATTGGTTTAAATGGTAAAATGGTCTTTTCTGCAAGATACCAGATATATAAAATATGCATAACAGAAATATAATGCTAGAAATGGCAGAATAACAGTAAAATATCCAGCATAATCTTCACAATAACACAGAAATGTTATAAGAATAGAAATAGAAATAGCACTTTGATTCAGAAATCAATGTTCACAGGCCTCTTCAAGGGGGCAACCTCCAATCAAGCAGTGCTCTATTACAATAATCTCCAAGCTATGGTTTTCATACCCTCAACCCTTATTTATACTAAATATGTCTATTAAGAGAAGCATATAGAGGAAGATCCTTCTAGAAGAGGAAGCTTCTATTAGGTCTTCTTACATCCGCCTTATTCTATTTTATTGAAAGGCCTTATTAATATTGACCTTTATTACATCCTAATACATTGATCTACCTATGTGCAGGTTAGGACCTTAACATGTCCACCCCCTTAAAAACAACCTTGTCCTCAAGGATTGAGATGTGGAAACTGCTGCAGAATGGTAGCTGGTTCCCAAGTGGCATCTACTGGAGTCATATCTTTCCACTGTACTAGCACTTCCTTGATGGTTCTCTGACGCAGGCGATGCCCATGTTGGTCCAAAACTGCTTCTGGCTGTATCCAAATGGATCCTTCTTCAGCTAACTCTGGAATGTTGGTTTGAATTTGGCACCTGGTTCCAATCACCTTCTTCAAGCATGAAACATGAAAAACAGGATGTAGCTTCGACTGACTGGGCAGATATAACTGATATGCGACTTGTCCCACATGCTTGAGAACTGTGTAAGGGCCATAAAATTTGGGTGCTAGCTTTTGACAATGCTCGGCCTTGAGGGAATTTTGCTTATATGGTTGCAGTCTCAGAAACACCTAATCCCCTTCTACAAATTGATGTTCAGAGAGACATTGATCTGCTTGCTGCTTCATTCTATTATGTTCCATGACCAAGTTCTCTTTAAGGGTATGAAGGATATCCTCTCAGACTGTAAGTGTTTGGTCAACTGCCTGGACCTTCGAGGTACCCAGTAAGTATGAGAGAACTGAAGGTGGCTTCTGTCCATATACCGCTTCAAAAGGAGTCATGCGAGTGGCTGTATGGTATGTAGTGTTGTACCACAATTCGGCGAGGGGTAACCATTGAGCCCACTGGTGTTGTTTTTCAGAGGCAAAGCACCTCAGATATGTTTCCAAACACTTGTTGACAACTTCTATTTGACCATCTGTCTGGGGATGATAAGTTGAGCTGAGATGCAATTGTGTGCCTTGTAGCTTAAACAACTCTTGCCAAAAATTGCTTGTGAAGGTTGGGTCTCAATCGGAAACAATAGAGTGTGGCATGCCATGAAGCTTGAAGACCTAGTCCATGAAAATTTGAGCCACCGTGGATGCAGTAAATGGGTGGTGAAGAGCGCAAAAATGGGCATACCTGGAAAGGCGATCCACCACCACCATTATGACTGATTTATTCCCCGATTTGGGTAAGCCTGTAATAAAGTCCATAGAGATATCCTTCCAAATAGCAGGGGGAATCGGAAGTGGTTGGAGGGCGCCTGGAGATTTGACTGTTTCTCCCTTGTTGCGTTGACACACCTCACATTCAGCGACAAACTTACAGATGTCATGTTTCATACCATCCCAGAAAAAAGAACGTTTGACTCGGTCATATGTTTTGGTGAACCCTGAGTGCCCCGCTGTGGGTGTAGCATGAAGCTCAGAAAGCACCGTGGATTTGAGCTTGGATTGTTTACTTAAATATAAGCGGCCTTTGTATCGAAGCTCATCCTAGAGCTAGGAGTACCCTAGGGGAGCCGAAGCCTTGTTCTGTAGTTGTTGGATCAGATGCGAACTTTTGGGATCTTGAAGCCATTCCTGGCGCACAGCTTGGAGCCAATCGGGTACAATGAAGGAAAGAGAAAAAATGGATCCTTCGTCTTTATATTTCCGGGACAGTGCATCCGCCATGAAATTTTCTTTGCCCTTCTTGTAAATGATCTCATAATCATATCCAAAGAGCTTAGTCACCCATTTTTGTTGTTCCTGGGAGGAAATGCGTTGTTCCATAAAGTACTTGAGGCTTTGATGGTCGGTCTTAATTTGGAAGCGTTTCCCCAAGAGATAAGGACGCCACAACTCAATGGCATGTAGAATCGCCAACATTTCTTTTTCATAAATGGGTTTGCCCAGATTCCTTTCAGACAGTTGCTTGCTAGTGAAGGCCAAAGGTCAACCCTCTTGCATAAGGACAGCGCCAATTCCTTTCCCTGAGGCATCACATTCCAACACAAAGGTCTTTGTGAAGTCGGGAAGGGCCAGAACCGAAGTGGTGCACATGGCCGTCTTCAAGGTTTGAAAAGCTTGAGTAGCTACTGGAGTCCAAGTGAAAGAGTTCTTTTTTAGGAGAGCCGTGAGAGGTGTTGCAATCTTTCCGTAGTTCTTAACGAACTTGCGATAATACCCTGTGAGGCCCAAAAATCCACACAAGTTTTTGAGAGTCTTTGGGTGCAGCCAGTATTGCATAGCTTCAATATTTTTTGGGTCCACCCTAACGCCATCCTTTCCCACCATATGACCCAAGTATTCTACTTCGGAGGCACCAAAATCACATTTGGACTGTTTCAGGAAAAGTTGGTGCTGAGAGAGTAGGCAGAGAACTTGATCCACATGAGTAAGATGGTCTATCCAGGTTTTTCTATAGATGAGGATATCATCAAAGAAAACTAAGACAAAATG